>JAOVYW010004739.1:0-12866 GCA_025775045.1 Hiodon tergisus | reverse complement strand
CTACTTCACTTTGTCAGACAGGTTCTATTTAAGTGATTTCTTGATTCAACAGGTCTGGCAGTAATCAGGCCTGGGTGTGGCAAGTGAAACTGAACTAAATTTTCCAAAAAAATGTGGTTAATCACAGTTCATTCATGATTTAACAAGGGGGGAGCAATTATTTTTTCACATGGGGCTAGGTAGGATTGGATAGCTATTTTCCCTTAATAAATTAAATCCTCATTTAAAAACTGCATTTTGTATTTCCTCGGGTTATCTTTGTCTAACATACTAATTTGTTTGATGATCTGCCACATTTAAGTGCGACAAATATTCAAGAAACTAAGAAATCAGGAAGGGGGCAAATACTTTTTCACGGCACTGTATATTTGGAGCCAGTTTAATCACAGTTTGACACACACACAATCTTCCCATGGTTTATAATCTGTTCTAAACACAGTTGTCCTCCAGATGAATCCATAACAGCTATGAAAATATAAATGTCCAGTAATACAATTCAGCTACCATTTAAAAGATAACAACTGCTAATTTTGCAAGGCTGTATTGTACCTCTGTTATGTGATGTGCGGTGTGTAGCTCTTTTGTGTTTTGTTATTTGTACTCTGAAATAAATAAAACTCTGTTTGATATCCAGTACGTGGGCAGCCTGGACGTGCCGAGGCCCAGCAGTCGTGTGGAAATTGTGGAGGCCATGAGGAGGATCAGAGTAAGTGACATGACGGGGAGATAGTATTCAATGGCTTCCTACTTGTCTTTACAGATTTATCAATCTCAAAATATGCACAACAGTCTCACCCATATACACATATACAGGCAGGCTTGCAAAAGAGAACTGCTGTGACAAAAATGTCCTAGTATATTATGTTGCGATTAGAATTGAAGATTCAATTCAAAGGAATGAGTAGATGTCAAACTATGTCAATCTTAGTATTTCCGGAATCAGTACTACTTCTGTAAGTTGTTTTTCTTTGCTTTTTTTAAACTGAAAAGAGAATATAATTCCATGTTTAGCGACTGGGATTTTTTCCTTTGTTTTAAGTTCGCATTCCTTTTTTGGGTATGTGAGAATCCATCTAGTGAAAAGAGGAACACATAATATTAATACATAATATTGTATTACTCATATACTGTAGCTGCACCAAAGCAATCACATTTCACTTGGGAATATGGAACTTGGCACAGTCAAAAATACGTTATGCGGTTCCTGAAATGTAAAAGGTCATCATTTCAGTTTGTCAGCCAGCCTTACTTCCTGGAGCGTCCATTTCCAATTACAGGCACAGTGGGTCCCTGTTTGCTCAGAGCCCCCACTGCATTTAATGAGATTGGATTGTGCGCATGATTGATCGGCTTCATTGAGCGTGTGCTCTTTGGGCTAATGCCTGACAGAATGAGCCGGGAACACAAAATCACACATCCACGAACGATTCTGCCCCTCCAAAGTCCTTGACTTCCAGGATGGAATTTACCACGCCCCCTTTAAATGGTCATGTACACATGAATGTCAGATGGGAAAGAGTCCCATGAAGTGTAGGTTTTGTGAGAGGTGCAGTCACTCAGTCTGGTTTGGTGATTATTATTATTATTATTAATATTATTATTATGTATTCTCAGTGTGTCATAAGAAAAAAGGGATACACACAAGAATAGAATAGCTAAATAACACATGCAGACTGAACTGCTACCAGGCTAGGCATATGCGCATGTAAATAGTCTGATAAAATCTTAAAGATGTTAATATGTATTGATTTTTGTTTTTATAAGAAGGAAAAATTGTTAGCGCTCTAACATTATAAAAGAAGTTTACAGGAACTATAATCTATAACTACTGTGGGGTAACCGTAGTGCAATGTGCATGGGGGTTCTAGCCATGACACGCTTTGAACCCCATTTTCCAGCGCCAAAGGCAGTGAAGTTGCTGCATTACTAAAAGGCCCGGCCTCTTAGCAAGGCTTCAGGATTCCTACAATATTCTGAGTTTTAGCAATAAAAATGTCATTTTCAAACAGTTTGTGTTTGAAAAAAATGTCTTAATGCATGTCTAACGATGCAAATCCGTTTTTATAAAAATGCTAAGGCACTTGAGGTTAACAACACCCAGAGCCGTGTCAATATTCATGATATACCTTGTGTTATACCTGGCTTGTGGGATGGTGGCCTTCTTGGAGATGGTGGGAATGGTGCTCGATAGGGTGCAGCCTACCGACTCTGTAGTCTTACTAGGGGACTTCAACACTCACGTAGGGATCGATGGAGATACTTGGAGGGGGGTGATTGGGAGGAACAACCTCCCCGATCTGAGCCTGAATGATGATTTGTTTTTGGAATTCTGTGCTAGTCATGGATTGTCCATAAGAAACATTATGTTCGAGCACAAGGATGATCATAAGTGTACTTGGTGCCAGAGCACCATCGGGCGAAGGTCGATGATTGACTTTATAGTTGCATCATCAGACCTAAGGCCGTATGTTTTGGACACTCAGGTGAAGAGAGGGGCATCCGACGAGTCACCGGCCTGATAATCCCAGAAGACGCAAATGAGTAGTGAGGGTCTGCTGGGAACATCTGGCTGACGATACCGTGAAGAAAGATTTCAACTCTCACCTCCGGAAAAATTTATCCTCTTTCCCGAGTGAGGTCAGGGACATTGAGTCTGAATAGACCTTATTCAAGACTTCAATTGTGGAGGCGGCCACATCAAGCTTTGGCACGAAGGTGGTTGGTGCCTGTCCAGGTGGCAATCCTAGAACCCGCTGGTGGACTCCGGCGGTGAGGGAAGCTGTCAAGTCGAAGAAGGAGGCTTTCCGAGTCATGCTCGCGCATAGGTCTCCGGAGTCGACTGAGAGGTACTGGCTGGCCAAGAGGGCTACAGCAGTATAGGTCGCCAAAGCGAAAGCTCGGGTATGGGAGGAGTTTGGAGAGGTCTTGGAGAATGACTATCGGATGGCTTCAGAGTTGTTCTGGCAAACCATTCGGTGCCTTAGAAGGGGACGGCAGGTTGTCGCCTAAGCTGTTCTCAGCAAAGGGGGAAACAATGTCCACTACTGGGAAGATCGTTGAGGGGTGGAAGCAACACTTTGAGGAACTCCTCAACCCGGTGGACACCTTCCTCGCTGAGGCAGTGCTGGATAGCTCCGTCGAGATTGGATCTATCACTGTAGCTGAACGGTCAAGGGCCTCTGTAGTGGTAAAGCGGCAGGGGTAGACAAGATGTTGAAAGCATTGGACAGTGTCAGGGTGGCATGGCTCACGCACATCTTCAATGTTGCGCGGAAGGTGGGTACAGTTCCTATGGATTGGCAAACTTGGGTGGTGGTTCCCATCTTTAAGAAAGGGGAACAGAGGGTGTGTTCCAATTATAGAGGGATTGCACTCCTCAGCCTCGCTGGTAAAGCCTATGCTTTAGACTTAGATTAGGAGGAACAATTTGGATTCCGTCCGGGCTGTGTAAAAACGGACCTGCTCTTTGAACTCTCACAGATATTTTAGGGGGTATGGGAATCTGCTAATCCAGTTTACATGTGTTTTGTGGATTTGGAGAAGGCATAAGACCGTGTTCTCCGGGTTGTCTTGTGGGAAGTTTTGTGGAAGTATGGGCTGCCGGGGCTGCTTATGAGTGCCATCCGGTCCTTTTACTCCCAGAGTGAGAGCTGCGTCCGTCGTGTTAAGTCAGAAATGTTCAACCTGGGTGTTGGACTCCACTAAAGGTGCGTCTTGTCTCCACTCCTGTTTGTGATTTTCATGGACAGGATATCAAGGTGCAGCCGAGGTAGGGAGAGTATCCAGTTTGTGGGCTTGGAGGGGGCATCGCTACTGTTTGCAGATGATGTTGTGCTGCTTGGCCTATCCGACTGATCTCCGGCACGCACTCAATCGTTTAGCTGCCGAGTGTGAAGCGGCTGGGATGAGAATCAGCACCTCCAACTCTGTGGCCATGGTTCTCTCTTGGAAAAGAGTGGATTTCTCCCTCCAGGTTAGGGGGGAGCAGCTACTCTAGTGAAGGAGTTTAAGTACCTCTGGGGTTTGTTAACGAGTGATGGAAAGGGGAAGTGAGATTGACAGGCAGATCGCTGCAGCGTCTGCGCGTATTGCGGGCGCTGTATCGGTCCGTGTTGGTGAATCGAGAGCTGAGTCCTCGGACAAGGCTCACGGTTTACACGTCAATCTACCTCCCCATCCTCACCTAAGGTCATGAACGTTGGGTAGTAACCGAAAGGACGAGATCGAGGGTATAAGCGGCGGAAATTAGGTTTCTCTTCAGGGTTGCTGGAAGAGCTCAGAAATCCAGGAGAGCCTCAGAGTAGACTTGCTACTTCTCCAGATCGAGAGGAGCCAGTTGAGGTGGTTCGGGCATCTGGTAAGGATGCCCCACGGGAGGCTGCCTGTTCAGCTTTTCCTCTCACGCCCCACTGGGCGGAGACCCCGAGGCCGACCCGGAACGCGTTGGAGGGAATAGGAATCCCCCAGGAAGAGCTGGGGAAAGTGAGGGCTGATCCGCCCTGCATAGTATGCTGCCACTGGGACCCTCACCAGCACAAGTGGTTTAGAAAATGGATGGATGGATGGATGGAGTATTTATAATTTACAAAGCATTTTGTGAACACATATTTATACACATTAACAAATAAACTAGGCCAGTAGTGGATGTGTTTCCATTCACTAGCCCAGGTGGATGATAAAGTTAATTTCAGACTTTGCGCATATTTGAGTCAGCGCAACGTCTTCAATAGATAGCTTGTTACTAGCTATTAATTACCACTGTGTGGTGTTACCATTAAGCTAACGTGCGGTTATGATCCTCCACCCCCTCTCTGACCATCTTACCGTTGCGTTGTACATGAGTGGCTATTGATTGCTATCTTGTTGTGATAACTCTTGGTTATGTGCACTCATAGCCAACTTCGTTTGATAACAATGATAGCTAATACATTTTTCTTCTCTCGTATAATACACACAGACACACACACACCAACAGCTCTGGAAAAACATAAGAGACCACTGCAAAATTATCAGTTTCTCTGGTTTTTCTATTTATAGGTATGTGTTTGAGAAAAAAATTTGGTCAAAAAAACAAAAAGATGCAATGTTTTCAGACCTTGAATAATGCAAAGAAAACAAGTTCGTATTCATTTTTAAACAACACAATACTAATGTTTTAACTTAGGAAGAGTTCAGAAATCAATATTTGGTGGAATAATGATTTTCAATCACAGCTTTCATGCGTCCTGGCACGCTCTCCACCAGTCTTTCACATTGCTGTTGAAGCAGCTCGGCTTTGTTTGATGGCTTGTGACCATCCATCTTCCTCCTGATCACATTCCAGAGGTTTTCAATGGGGTTCAGGTCTGGAGATTAGGCTGGTCTGGATTGGTCTTGGTCTGGTGATCCTCCATCCACACCTCGATTGAACTGGCTGTGTGGCATGGAACATTGTCCTGCTGGAAAAACCTGCAGAATCTGTCCGATTCCAGCCTTGCTGAAGCACCCCCAGATCATCACTAATTCTCCACCAAATTTCAAAGCGGGTGCGAGAAACTGTGTCTTGTAGGCCTCTCCAGGTTTCCGTCTAACCATTAGACGACCAGGTGTTGGGCAAAGCTGAGAAGATGACCTTACTCCAGCCCTCTACGGTCCAATCGTTATGGTCTTCTGCAAACCTCAGCCTGGCTCTTCTTTGCTTCTCATTGATGAAGGGCTTTTTTCTAGTTTGCTTGTCTTCAGCCCTGCCCCTAGGAGCCCGTTTTGAACCATCCTCAGCATGCATCCACAAAAAAAACTGTAGCCTGAAGAATCCACACTATATAATGTTCTCATCGATGCCATTCATTAACCATGACAACTTGTCACAATGGAACATTTTAAAAACCTGACTGGCGTGACTGTTGCTCAATTCAACTGGAAATTGCAGATGCTCCCCCAGCAGTTGCTGCTTCACTTGGTTCAGAGCCGAAGTCTGAGAGTGAGCCAATCAAATGAGCACAAAAAAACTCCCATTCCCGTTACATCCCATTCAGTCAACTCTTCCATTAACCGAATTTCAGTCTCTGAATTTAATGCAGGGACACACCGCATGGAATGCAAAAACAGTTAAAGGATTTAAGAATAAAATAAATGCATCTAAATATAGTTTTATAGGAATCAATGTCAACAAGCTCCCTAAAACTCATTGGGGCCCTTCAAAGTAATTTAGAACATTGATAAATCAGAATTCAGTTTTGAATGATTAGGGTGTATTGGTCACATTATTGCTATTGCTTCCTTCAAATGACAATTTAGTGGAACAAAAGATTGTATAAGCAGTTGCCAAGTAATAGAATAGATGGTTACTAAAAAATAATTTGATCTATATATTCATACATGAGAATTTATTTATATCTAACGCTGAAAGAAGGTCCTTTCTATTTGAATTCCTGTGTATCGTGCCCTGAGCATTTTTAAACAGCTTTTGAAAGTGGTTTTGAATCAGAATTCACGTAAATGCATCCTTATTCTCAACACATTTAGGAACATCCTTCTGCTTTAATGAATCAGGAGAGTGATGGTCATTTTAAGTGAACGTGCCATCATAAAAAACAGCTTCCACATTGTGCACCACTCCTTATTTCAACTGAAGTGTTATCCTCTTGTACTACTTGTACTAAAAATAAAGCTCCCCTGAGATTACACAAGACATAGACTATTACGTTCTACCTTTGGAAAAGGACCACTGAGCTGTCTGCTATTAAATAGTGCTTGATTAACCATAAAACCAGTCTCACGCTGTCCATTAAAAGTAACAAACCACAGAAATGTGCACATTTGTTTTCCCGTTTTTATTTATCCAGCTGTAATGTTCTGACTGTTGATTGGGACTAGGCAGACAGATGGGGTTTGCTGATCATTATTGAAACCCTTTTGGCTTCCCACTGAGCACATAGAAAGGAAGTTGCACATCGAGGGTGGCTCCTGCTAATTTTCAGCTAAGTTTTAATTAGCTAATGTGGCTGTTTCTTAAACACACAGACAGAGTTACCTGCTGACCTCGACCAACTTCACTCGGTTCTACGCCTGGATCAATGTAGTGGAGCATGAGTTGTCTGA
Organism: Hiodon tergisus; assembly: GCA_025775045.1. Lineage (NCBI taxonomy): Eukaryota > Metazoa > Chordata > Actinopteri > Hiodontiformes > Hiodontidae > Hiodon > Hiodon tergisus. Next base: position 5,786 of record JAOVYW010004739.1, on the reverse strand, counting down.
CCCGGGCGACTGAATAACAATGCGGGAGACTAGTTGCACAACCCTGACAAAACAAAAGCTTCAAAACAAAATGGATGGCCTTCTACGTTTCCGTAGAAAAACTCAAATCCAATTACATTTATGACAGAATTCTTCATGGAGGCCATGGGAATGACGTTCTTCCCATTCCCAATTCCCCTATGCTTTGTGAATACCAACCATAGAAGGTAACATGAAACCGAGGGCTTTCATCATACTTTTTAACTATTTATCTGATGAAGACTGTGTTGTAAGAAGGAAGAGGCACAGGAATTTTTTTTTCCTGGACGTGAGAAGATAAATTAGCCATGAAACAAGTATTTAATTGCGTGAAAAAGCCAGGCTTTTAAAGACAAATGTCCCCTTTGGTCTGCTGTATCCCACTCACTCTTAGATCAACTGGAGATCCCTGATGGATGCTCAGGCTTTCTATAATCTCAATTGGTCTCACTGCACACTGCAACATCCCCCTGCTTCCATTCTGCAAGCACCGGGGAAGCCGGTAGGAAATGCTCATTAGCGACTTGCTGAGAGAAGCCTTGTCGATTTAAGCACTGTGGCTCACTGCTGGTCTCTCCTGATCACAATTGGCGCATTATGAGCTGAATTTGAGCTCTAGCTCATAGGGCTCAGTCCAGACTTAGGCAAGTGCCTGTGTCAACTGCAGTGTAGCAAGGCTGTGTTAGCGAAGCATCCGCCAGCCACTATTATTCTTTATCTGTTGGTGATGCTTTTGTTTATGTTTTTTTTTTTTTTTAAGGTTTTCATTGTTTTCAGTAGAAGGCCTATTAGTAGTTTAAAAGGCATTATCAAGATATTGATTATTTAACCCCTTAATAACCACTTTAAAAGCTTTAAATAAGTCCAAATAATTTCATACATTTTGTCTGCAAAAAGCTACAATATTTAACAGAATATATTACACCAGTTTTTTTTTTAAATGTATAATTATATATAATTATATTTATATTTATATTATTATTATTATTATATATAAATGTGAGTCTACAGTCAGAATTTGATTTATTGTCTACAAACAGAGCACCTGCTGCTATAGTCCCGTGGGTCCTTCTATGCATATCACGTCAAATCCAATCAACTTTTAGGCCACCAGTTAAAACGACAAACTTCCACAACACTTATACCTGAGGTGAGAGCTTCACCTAACGCTCTAGTGAATGATCCATGCGGGTCCATAAGGTCTTCACATCCTGTTATTCCTGTTTTCACACGTTGGAATTGCCATCAGATAGTACACATGTGAAATACTTCTTGGATGACTTGAAGACCTCCTACATTTGAGCCTGGATTTGAAGTCCATATGATACTTAACTAAATATAATGGTAAAATAACAAGATTTATCTGTTTCTATGCGTGACGCCCTTTTTTTTCCCGTTTGGCTTTGTGTGGGATTCCCAGTGGTGCCGGGCCGTGCCTGTACTACTACACCAGGTCCCGGTGCTCATTGTCTGGGGTTAATGTATGATTTTCCACCTTCATGGTTTATAAACATGTGCCCCGAAGTCAGTGATTTGGATTTGGATGGAATCTGTACAACCTGGAATTAATGTACTATTTCCAGTTTTCCAAAAAAGGGACGGGGCTACCTTTTGCCTGTGATGGGTAGTCACTGGCCAGGAGCTGACTTTGACCCTGTCAAAATATCTCTCGTCTGTCCCCCACATCTACCAAAAACAGAAAGTAACAAAACCCTGAGTATAGCAATTCAGTATTTCAAAGAATACCTACAATACACATACCAAAGGGATTTCACACATTGGGGTATGTAAAAAATAAAATATGCTATATCAATCAAAATGTTTCATGATACTGATATAGTAGACTTTTTATATAAGATAAATGAACATTTATCAGTACAGTCCCAGTACAAGATCACTTTAATAATGGAGCAAAAGTACATGCAGGACACAAAAACAGGTCCCCATAATAGGTCCACAAACCTTCTCAGGACACTGCTTCCCTGCACCTTGTTGTGCCACACTACGTATTACACTCCATCCGCTCTAAATCTGACTTCTTCACTATGCAGTGCAGCCAGTCCTTCTCTTTCTATCCTATTACAACAACAAAAAACAATGAATTAAACTAAAAGCACCAAAAATGGAAGGTTTGTTATAATTGGTTGAATTGTTTGGCATTATTTTCACCCATTGTCTTACTTAACATTGCTATGTCACCATCGTTGCAGCACTGCATAGACTGCACTGGCATGCCTGTCTATGATTGGCTTTAATTGGCAATAATTACCTGTCGGCTTTAATTGGGTTTGTAAAATAAATGGTATTCAAAGTGTGGTGAAGAAGAGAAACAAAAAAATTAAACTATTGGCCTTGACACCTTCTTTATTCCTCAGCAAAAACTGCTCCACTTGGCTGAGAGAGGAAAAACAGAACAGAATATTGTTTATGTGTGTTTATTTTGCTGATCACGTTTTTCTTTTTTTCTTTAATTGTTGGTATTAAAGAACTGGAAGTTACCCTCAGGTTTGCAAATGAAACATTCTATTCAAATCAAATGTTCCTTCCTGTGTGGAACTGCTTTCTTCTACAAATACATACGCATAAAGGGTTTGTTGTTTGGTTGCCTTGTATCTCTTCAGGTTTGAATCCAATAAATAAAGCAAAACACAATCCAACCTGTCCAAAGGAACTTATGTTACAACTGCACTAACATCCCCCAAAATATTGCCTACATTTTTAAAATGCTAGTGGGGTGTAAAAAAAAGTCTTAACGGGGCCAAATTGGCTCACTATGAAAAACTTTTAGAATGGTCCTGTCAGGAGAAGGAATGAGAGATTCTGGATTTGATTTGTGTGTGAGAGCTCTGCTTCATTCTATTTTCTATGTCAAATCCAGCTCTAAATTAGTTTAGCTTATTAATGGTATTTTTTTTAATAAAAAGACAAAAAAATGTCCTGAAGGAAATGTGCATCATATTTGTATGGTTATTTGAGTATTTGATTACTTAATTGACATCACAAAGAAGTGGGTTGACAGTGGAGCCTTTGAGCTTTGCAATGTAAGATATCGAGGTAAGCTACTGCACAAAGCTAGCAAATGATAAACAAAATGGTATGGTCTGTGTATGGGTGAACAGAATACAGTACGCTTATTTGCCTCTTGAGTAGGACAGTTCATCCCTCCTGTTGTCATTCTTCTGTTTGTCCATAGCCCAGTAGAGTTGTTTTTCTATGGAATACAGATCCCGGGGAGGGTCCTCAGTGGTCTCCAGTGTGTACCACCTACGTGGCTTTCAGAAAATGGCCACTTCAAGCTGAAGCGCAAGACATCAGTCGCTTTCGTCTGAAAGGAGAACATCTACACATTCGATCTCAGAAACTGATGGAAATCCTTTTACTATTGGTTTTTGTAACCGTTTCAATGTAATCTTTAAGTGTTATTAGTCACCTGTTTATTTATTAGTCCTTTCATCATTTTAACTTTTGCAAACGTATCTAGCTAGCCAAGCTTCCAATTTCTGAGAGAGATTTAAGGTTAAACTGTTCCCATGTGGTGTAAACAGGTCTTGCTCTATATAAAATATATTAGAACACTTTTTCGAGTATGGAATATTGCACAAAAACTGCGTCAGTCTAAATGCAATTCTCTGTGCCTGCCAAGACCTTATTGTGCCTTATCTGTGTAGTTAATATGCTCACTGTAACATACTGTCCAGTGTTGTTGTGTAATGTGTAGGAATCGGCAGTATTTCCATTCTTTAAAGCCAGAGGGAAATAATATTTTGTGGATTGTTGAGAAAAGAGTCAAAACTGGCTTTTGTGTTCCAGAATCAATAGGTGAATATTCGATTTTCACTCCGAAAGTAGTTTAGCCAACAATACCCAAAGCATTTTGTGCCATTCTGTGAACCTGTGTGCAGAACAAGACAAGAACAACATTCAGCCCATGTGCGGATATACCTGTCTGTAATTATTAGCCACAAAATTATAATTTCTGCCTGCTGTAAGATACCTTTTTTATAATAGAAAAATATTGTGCACGGATGAGAATGCAAGTCATATTTGTTAATTTTAAATTATAGTGGCATTGTGCTCAGCAGGACAAGTGATGGTGGTCGAGCTCAATGCCAAAGCTACAGCCCAGTCTAAATGGAGGTCATTACTTATTTAGAGGACACACTAAATATCCAGACTTGCGTCGCTTATAATTTTACACACGGCCCATTTATGCGGCTCGATATCTTACCAAAATAATTTAGACTAAAGGCCTTGCTCAGGGCCATGACAAGGTCTTCTCAACAGAATCTGAACAAGATTTCTTGATTTACATGTACTACCATCTGCAGCTCCTGATTCCAGGCAAGCACAGCGTCATCACAGTTCAAGCCAGTCACAAAGTCGCTGAAACGGACCCATGGTTTTATTAGTTGTACATTTCTGTCTCTCTACTAACACGGCCTCCAACAGCATTCTAGATTGTGGGCTGCGTCCCAAATTATGACTGGATTTGTTTCTGGGATAATGCAGTTCAGTTTTTTCAGTTCAGAAAAAAGCATCTTAGTACAAAGTGCCAAAGCTGTGCATTAACTTGATAATAATTTATCCACATTTTTATTTAGTCCTCTGCAAATCCATGTCAAATCCAACAAATCCAAATAATGCCACTTTGATGCCCTGTTACATCCCCACTCCAAACATCACATGTTCACCACTAGAGGTCATCATCTCCCGAATACTTGTCCCTGCATCAGACATTCCTCAGCACCATGTGTACTTGTTCTGTTCCTATTCAACCTGCACTCCCCAGCAATTTAACCTGCTTCCCTCTGGTTTCCATTTATACCCGTTTGTCTCTCCCATCCAGTGTGAAATATTGTTTCTTTCCTGCAGCAGTTATGAGCATTATTATAGTTTAGTGGTCTCCCAAGCGCTATTTGTACGCCTGATCAATTGACCCACCACCTGTGACCCTGACAACTCCTTCTTCCTTCCTCCATTGCTCTGTTTGCTGGTGCTTTGACCTGGATTGTTTCTTCCTGCACTTGAGTTCGCTACCTCCCTGGCCGTTTGCACAGTCAGACGTAACAGCCTGGAGCTGCTCGTTTAAAACCCAGACGTTTGAGAGGGAACGTATCTGTGCCATTTCTAGATTATCTAGAACATGTGTTTGAGGTGAATTTCCTTGTGGTAACAAAAGCTTTTGTAACCTTTTAGAATGAAAATTTTTACTATTAAATGGGAAAACGATGCAGAGGTAGTGTGATGACTCTAAACAAACGTTTTAAATACACTGTAATATCTGAAGGCCATAAAAATTAACAAACAGTCCCAAAGCTCTACGTTTGAGACAGACGTGAAATGCTGTTCATCTGTAGCATGTCAGAGTTTATTTACCTTCTAAAAGGCCATCCTTTTTTTGTGGACAGCTCTCTAAGTTTATAGTAAGTACACCGAGGTTCCTGGCACAATTGCAGGGATGTTGATTTATTAGAGATCCATCAAGTTTCTGGTTTGAACAGCGCTAAATTCATACGTTGGTAAAATGGTTTCATCACCCGTAACAGGCACAGCAACCACAGGTGCACTTTTATAGAATGTAGAGCAAAAATTTCCACAGGAAATAAATTTAATTCAGATATAGCACTAGTTGACAGCTGTTGGCACCAACCAGGAAACAGGCATTCGGTCCTACACTGATGCCTGACTGCTTCCCCGAATCCGTAACTAAGAAAGAGACAGAAATTAGATACAAAATTGGGACTGTGTCTTTTCCCCGCCATTTTAAC
>JAOVYW010004737.1:0-11502 GCA_025775045.1 Hiodon tergisus | reverse complement strand
GTTTTAGTCTTTGGAAACCCACTTATCACTCTTTGCATAACTGTATTCAGTTGGATTTTCTTGAGTATAAAAAAAAAAATATATACTTACAAAAAAAGAAAAGAAAATGCTATTCAATACAGTTATTTAAAGTATGATTAGCTGGTTGACCTTTCTGTATGAAAGGGAAAGTAAATCACACAATTGTTATTTTTGTTGGCATGAGATGTTCCAAGACTTCTCCAACCGCACAAACATCTACACTGCTGATAGTTTCAGCCAGTTTATTAACCCACGGGGGAGAACTGTCAGCCTTATTACAATTTAAATCCACCGTAGATCCTACCGATCTTATATTTTAAAGACATTTGACAAGCTGTTAAACCACACTGTATAAATCTGGAAAGTTTTCTGGACAGTTTTCCCTAGAGTGCATGACATACCTAACGACTGTTATCTCTAATAATATACATGCCTGTAACAGGTCATCAGGCCCTGTTAAATTATTTATTTTTTTGATTTGATTTTGCATATAAACAGGCCCGTTGCCTGCTTGAATTTGTCAAATTTATTTTATAATGATTTTGTATGCTGTATTTCACCAACACAATAGTGTCATAATTAATATTATCTATACTTCATATTCATAGTTATATATTGTGTGACATGTTGTGAATGTGTGCACATTTTAACATAAAACCGTTGTAAACACATTTGTAGCACTTGACCCCAAACAAGACACGGTGGACGCTTTGATGCTGAAGTTCAAGGAGAGTTTCCGCACCAACACACCCATAGAGATTGCACACTTACAGCAAGTAACACGCCATACGTCTTCAGGCAGGAAGAGTCGACGCAGCCGTTCCAGAGGTAGGAATCCTTTTTTCAGCGTTTTAGTCTGTGCCCTGAAATAAGCTTCGCTTTGTATAACGACAGTGTGGATCTCTATACAGATCTGCATTTGTTTCTTTTTTCAGAGGGAAATCAGTTATGCCATGACATTATTCTCTCATACTTTTTTAATGCATTTTGAAAAGCTAATGCATTGGCAGAGTTTAACATAGCGTTTAAAATTAACGAGTTAAAGCTTCAATTTTTTAATCACAGGTTTTGTTCTGATTATTTGCCTATGTTCTGTTTATACTTCTGATATGATACTTCCAACAAAAGGTTTTGTAAATAATTTAATTATGTAACAACATCAAGTAAACTGTCACCAAAGATTTGCAAAGGCAAACTTGGGGTAGAGAGGATTACAACACCATGTGTTAAAAATTACAGTGGCTAATTTACTGGCTCATTTTATATCAGTTTCCCTAAAACGGTATTTAAAAGTGAAAATCTCAATTTGCCACAAAGAAAGATTTTTTTTTAGAATGACTCCAAGATGAAACGGTTATGAGAATATATTTAATATGTGAAAAAGGTACCATGAGTTCAGTACGTTTATGGTATTAATTATGTTTTGCCTTCTTCTCTACTGAGCCACTCAAAGCCTATAAGTATTAATGTCCTTTTGGAATAATTCTGATTATCTATTGACATTATGTTTTATAGTCTTTACCTACAACTTCTCTGCCAAGGATGGAGATCTATATAGTAAGAGACTCTGGGGGGAATCGCAAGTTTCATTGTGTCCCATTAATGCAAAAAGTGGTTTTCTTTCCATCTGTTGACATTTTCTTCTGATTTCACTTCCTGTAACAAAGCAGCAGGCAGGGGAGGGGACCTCAGGGACTTAAGATTTATTTTAATTAGTTCTCATATTCTCTACTGTGATGTGTGCAGTGAATGCATATCATGCATGGTGTGATTCATGTATAGTGACACTGCAGTGAATTCCTGATTTTCCTTGAGGTACAGAGTTTACGGAGCCATTTAAGAATTAAGTATATTAAAGTATTTTCCTGTCTAAAAGGTTACGGTAATGAAACTTAGGGTAGGACCAAAGTCATCCTGCCATGGGATTAAATCATAAGAAGAATTAAATGTGGGACAAAATCAAAAAAGGTGTATTGTGTATGGGTGGAGACTAGGTGGAGGCTGGCCTATAGACGTATAGATGCTAATATTATTTTTCCAGGCTATCCATAACAGTGTAACAACTTTTCACACCAGGCCCTACTAGAAGATGAGGATTTGTGACTCCTCTTCCTTTGCCTTGGAGGAGGAGGAGGAGGAGAAGAGGTAGATGCCAGAAGCCAGAAACAGAGTAGGAGACTCCTCACGCTCCCGACCCTCTGTTCTCAGGGACACCCCTTCTTGGGATGCTCCTGAGAATGGTCTCTCCTTTCACACCCTCTGAGGTCTTAACTGGAGCACAAACACTCCAAATAGTGCTGCAGGGAAGGAGAGGGGGAGTGATCTCTGCTATGGACGCTCCCACTCATAGAATATCTCCCTGAAGCTAGGGAGGCAGTGGTAAAGGACTGGTGTTGAACCCATTTAACCAGTGCCCTCTTCTGGAACTTGGAGCACTGCTCATAAAAGGAGAGGTCAACCAAAGCCCTCTCTACATGCTCCTGCCCAAGGCTGTGCATGCAAGACATTCGCACCCATTAAATGTCTTCTCTGCAACATTCCACCAACTGCAATCCAAAAAGTTAGTTCAAAAACTTTGTTTATTCATTTTATTTTAGAAAATAAAAGCCGTTCGCAAACAGTATGCGTGCAAATATGACATGAAAATGTCGACAAATGTTAATTGCGTGGATAAATGTTGATTTGTGTTGACGGGAAAAAAAAAAGCTGTACTTTACAGAAGCTGCGTCAACAACATTAAGAGCACCAAGGCATCTGCTTCTGTCGCATAACCAAGGTATCACACTATAAAGCGATGAACCAAGGTTCAAGTTAACCGTTCTAAGTTCTAATAAAGCATGCTGTATCATTTTTACATTGTTTTTGGATGTTACATTTTGTTAATATTGGTCTGAGATATTGATCTAATATTATACAAAGAACTGAACTACAAACTAAACAAAACGTAACTCCAGAAAACAAATTTACATAAACAAAATAAATATAACCTTAAAAAAGGGAAAATTACTATTATAATAATTACAACAATTATTTAATTATCCACTCCAGAGTTAGTATTGTTGACAGTATTAACTTACCTTATGTCATGCTGATTTGCCTGTTTTGAGCTCCTGTTTAAAGATCTTACACTTTAGCTGTGATTGGTGGAAAACTGCTGTGTTCTCCTACTTTTACTTTCAGTACAATTGATACCTGTGTCTGCCCCTATTACAGAATGAGAAAAGTTAAATTTGGATCTGGGATGAACAAACTGAGATATTTTGATATTTTAAATTTAAACTTTCATTAGCACTAGTGCAATATTATTTTTTAGGCATGCATGCATTATAGCAGGTTAGCTCCATGAAGTTTCGTATTACTTTGCCTAATAAAAAAAATAAAAAAATAAGTTCTTGTCTTTTGATGCATGAAAGCATGTTGATGCGTTGCTGTGATTTCCTGAATTCTTGACTGTTAAGGAAGTTTTTCACTGAAAATCAAATATTGCTCAACATTCCAGCTGGCGAGCCTTCATCAAGTCAAGGGTGAAAAGACAGATCTTACCTTTGAAATTATGCTTACTAGGTCATTGGGTAATTATACAATACCAGAACATTTTTAACTAAATTTTTACTCTAGCTGTTTACAGTATTTGAAGAAATACTTCAGTATAAATAGTATTTAACAAATAACCACTAATAAGACTAAACATCTAGAATATATATATATTTTTAAGAGTAAAATAAATAAAGGAAAAGCTGAATCAGTTTCCACATTTATGTTTGCCTGCTGACAGCTTAATAAAGATAAAGTAAAGATCGAGAGACTGCAGCTGTCTGCTTCAGTGATTTTCAATGCAGAGTTTTATGTGGAAGACACTGTTCTCTGCTACAATAAGCACCGAAAGCTGGCTTGGCAGCTGTCCATGGTCCTGGAACTCAAAACGGAAGGGATAAGCAAGTCCCTACTAGTCCTTTCTACAGACATTCGAGTTACTGACCAACTATATTTCCTCCAGAGAAGAAAATATGTGCTGTGAAGCGGAAAGGCAGGGTAAGAGTCACATTTTGAAATATATATTAAGATCCACATCTGTTGGCTTATTTAGTCTAATTCTGTACATTTATTTTTTATAAAATTCCTTGCTAATTGAGAATTGTGGATTCAGCTACATTTGAAACTGGAACTGTAGCTTTATTTAGTTATTTAGGTTATAGGTTAGGTTAGAAAAATATTGTGTCAAATTATCATTTACATTTACATTTTTGGCATTGAGCAGACGCTCTTATCCAGAGCTGTGCTGTAGTTTTAGGGGTTAACGTGCAATACAAAACTGAGCTATCTTGTCCTATTGACAATCAATGAGAGCAGGTAGAAGACTAATGCTACAAAGAGATGACATATCAATTAACATGCTTAACTTACACTGCTGGCTTTCTTAATATTAGCACACACAATAAAAACTTTAAATCACCCTGTACAGATTGTAATTTAATTTACAAGCAATTAATAAATATAATGCAATAATTACACAATTAATTTGAAATATATTTTTTCCAGATTTTTTTTCATATATCTGTGTCTGTGCAGAAGAATTCTTGCTCTTTTAAATACTTTGTTTCATGGTCCTTGCGCTTTGATACACCCATTTTAAATCCCGTCTACTGCATAATGAATGTAATGTTGTTTTGATGTGACACACTGTGTGCGGGTCATCTCTGAAACAAATGTTTTAATGTTTATTTTTTTTTATAAATTATTATTTTTCTTTTTTTGTACCAATTGCTGCGTTGAGGCCACAACCTGACGTGATGCATTTTCTCTTTTATTTTTTTTTGCAGGATGTGGGTTGTTAACCAAACAGTGGTGGCTGAGTGCAAAGTGTTGATCATTGATGAATGCATTCTTTGTTTGGCTGCACTTTTCAGTCCTCTTTGGTTAAACAAAAGGCACAGGGCTGTGTGATGGCTACGGAAAATACACGGTGCTTATAGCTCTGTGCAAACAGCTCCACCTGTGGCACAATTATGCGCTCATTCAGCCCTGGTCAAAGAGGGGAAATTGAATTGACCTGCTGACAACACTCACAGCATCACCGTTGGGGCTGTCTCAACGTGTGCAGCATATGTTCAGCATTTGTGCAATAACCCAGAAAATCATTAAGGATGCACTATTATCTATAGTAACGGGCAGATTTCTCATTGATAAATGTAATTCATATGATTTGGTTTTTAAAATGTGCCTTGCTGGACGCTATTCGTATTCTCAATACAATTTATCTATATTCAAATATTTCTCAAGCACGATTAATGAGGCCCATTCATTATTAAGGGGAAACAATGTGTCTCTGCGCGCGAAAGAGAGAGGAGTGAGCACGGAATAACAATTAAACCGTAAGGATGCACTTTGGAGACATAATAGGCTGTATGGTGGTAGAAGACTCACAGAAATTCTGAGATATGTCACGGTGTGAGAGGCTGTACATCAATCTTGTGTGCGCCGCATATGAACACTCTGAGATGTTTATGCCTTTTACTGCAGTGACGGCAGATTACTGCAGGGCTAGTTCTTATCCCCGTGGAGAGAACATGCAGCTCTATATAAATGTATCACAGATGTTATATATCTGCAGAAATGTAAAATGTCACTTGATCCACTTGTGGGTGAAGCGTACATTGCCACTTCATTGTTGAATTAAACATTTTAACAGTTTCAGTGAATTTTCTTCCTCTTTGACTCATCCGAGCGGAGAGAAACAAATCCCTCTCCTGACTGACTATAAATCGTGAGCAACATCAGCTCTGCCGATTCACACTGACCAATGGGTTTGAATCTTGAATGGTCTTTCTGTCCAACTGAGCCAATCAGCACAGGTTGATAAAGTGGTGAAAACCCCTAGCACACACGAGATAATACTTCTGACTGTGCTTTTTTCGTTCCTGGCTTCTTCCCCGCATTTATTTTGACTTAAAATGGCTAACCGTTTTGCTTTACATTCCATGTTTTCTTCTCTATCCAGATTCATGGTGGTCTTCAATCATGGCATTACTCTCATAAGACTAAAACAGTTTCTGAAGGAATTTTATTTTAGTTTAAAAACCTCAACCATTTCTCACCGAGTGTCTGACAGTGTCCTACTGATGAATGGATGAGTAAGGCAGGTGTCTGGTCAAGTGGCATGCTGTGAACAGGAGGAGGGATGGTTCGGTTCTCCGGGGCTTAATGCTCCCCGCCAGAACACATTTACCTCAGCGCATCCAGGGAGAAAGTCAATTTTCACAAACACTGACTCCTTTCGCATCACCCTTCCTTGTGGGACTTTAAAAGGTCTAAATCAAGTGAAAGGGTATTGATTAAGGGATTTATAGATCACCCCATCTGGTCATGTTAACCAATCTGAATCAACAAAAAGGAAATTTGGGATATTAATTAGATTTTTAACCACTTTAGGACACTAAAGTAAACATAGTTGAAAGTATAATGCAGTTGGTCAAAAAGACAAATCTTTTCCAGTAAACACTGTCATGTTGTATGTTCATAAAACCATAATGGTTGGATAATGTATGTTACACGTATAGCATGAAAACCTATCTAGTTAGAAGACCTGCTCCGAGTTTGGTTCCTCGGGTCCTGGTTTGTGTGAATAAATAGTTTTATCAGGTCCATACTAGGGCTTTGCTTCTTTCAATCTCCTCAGAATCCTTGATTTTTCTCGGAACGGTCCACAGAAAACAGGATCCTTAGTGCATACAGTACTTGCATGTAGTGCCACAATTAGCGGGAAACTATTGATGATGAGCTGGATGGGTTATTAGTCTCTTTTGACTGCCTCGCCATTAGACAAGTCTATGTGTAATTGAGTTCTGATTAAATTTGGAGTTCACTTGGAGTGTAACATTTAGAATGGTGGTGGGCCTGATGATATGCACAAATAATAAGTCTGTCTCTTAAATAATAAATAAATTGGCTTTTTGTCTATGTCTATGCTCTTGTTTTTATTCTCATAGTGTCTTACTTGCTTTTCTTACTCATTATATTTTTGTTTTCTGGTTTTTCTGGTCTCTTTGCTGAATTAAGAATTTTCTGTGTCTACAATTATGCATTGTTTCTGTCAGATAAGTATACAATAGTCCAGAACCGGCACTATTCATCTAAAGAGGAAAATACAAATAATTTACAAATAATAGTGAATAAAATGGATTGGCTTGACAAAAAGGCTGAGGAAGGTTAAAAAGATTATTGTAATAGAATTATAGAACATATGGTCTTTTTTCAGTGATTTTTTTTTTATCGTAGTCAGACTTCTACAAACATGTTAAATACATGGTTTATATCATTTTCCAACAGAACAGCTGATGAGAAAAAAGCCAATGTATCTGCTCTTGACAGTTATCTCAGTATAATTACAGCACCTGCTGTTGTGGAACAGTTGTGTTTAACCTTTTCAGACTTAAATGGATGTCAAAGCAATCTGCTGGAGACACAGGTTGGAGTTGACAATGTTGCCCATGGGGTCTGCATACTGCTTTTCGAAAGAACAGACAACAGTGTGTCAGTATGATGACCAGCACCGAATTTTATTGATATGGTATGATACGTCCTAGAAATTCAAATAAAATAAACTCCTCTGTTTCGCACTGCTCTGCTTCCGTTTCCCCTAATTATCTATATTACTGGTAAGATTGAAAAAGTAGTTCTAGAAAGAACCATGGAGGAAAGTTACTATATTCTCATGAGTATCAAATATATACGGATGACCATGGTTATTTATAATATAAAGTTAAATAAATAAATATGCGTCAATAGTTTTTTTTCTATGACTTTCGCAAACAGGAGTTGTCATTATTATATACTGCCAGCCAGAAGGTTTGTATTTATCAGTAATAACCGTAGGTCAATCTGGATATGAATTATGTATTTCTGGCTTTAAATAAGTAAATGAAATTTAAAGTATATTGGAGTGTACGTTCTGTTTGTGTTTGCCTCCACTCTAAAATTACCAAGGACCATTGGAAATGACCAATTTACAGAGCACGGGAAAGTAACACAGAGCTTTGTTTAATACCTTGCCCAATGAAGCTCCCATATGCAGTAATGCATATGCGATACACGTGTTTAGTAAAAATAAGCTTGTGAATGAACTAAACAACAACGCCTTTATCTATAAAAAATACATTATTTTGAAAGAGCAAACGATGACTTGAATATAAATAGTATTGCTTTTTGTTTTGGACAGATGTCCTCTGTAATATTTTTTGACCTGTATATTTAAAATAATGTATTTCACATGTAAATAATGTTCAATGTCTTTATATAATTAACTGAATATACTGGATACTATAAGTGCAGAGAGTTTGTAAGTGTGCAGGGTGCAGGATTGTGGATAGTCCCAGCGGTCTAATAAACCAGCCACAGAATGGGGTTTGAGGGTCAATCATGGAGCTTCAGCATCTGAACATATCTATCATATCTTCTTTATTTCACTTTGTGTTCATGTATGTGTGTGTGGGTCAGGCTCTTCCCATGTGATGGACTGGCATTCCATCCTTAGTGTACCCTGCCACATACCCTGTGTTTGCCAGGTTGTACCCTGGAGCACTGCGACCTTGAATTAGATCAGCAGTTGCAGGATATGAATGAATGAAAGTCTCGTGAAATGTTATGAAATGTTTGACTGCTCCCGACCAGGAGCAGTCAAACACGGAAAAGGAGGGCCAGTTTACGGCTGTTCTTTGGCTACATTTTCATGAATTTGACAAAAACTGAAAAATTTGTCATAGAAATTGCTGGATCCTGATTATCATTATTGAAACCAGGTGAGGTCAGTGCTGTGGGTGTTGCCCCCTTGGTTGCCTGCCAGTCAGGGCTGTCCTGGGGGTGTCTCAGAGTTGCCTGAGGGCGGGACTCCTGACTATGTGCCACACATCTGTAATAATTGAAAAGCAAAAACAATTTTAAAGGGGGAAAACAGAGTGATACAAAGCCAAGGGGCCATTAGCCCTTCCGAAGTGGTTCATTATTCTATGACCGTATGCTTCAGAATCGATTATCATGCTTATACAATACGTCACTATAGCTGTATTTGCATACGACAGAGACTTCCCTGAATTGTTTTGAATGTCCAGTCATTGTTTGGTCGAAGATTTAGATTGATATTTTTAGCATCAGAAATAAAATATGAATAAGTGATTTTGTTTTTCCTTTTGAAAAGTGTGTCTCTGTCTTGTACAGTTCCTCTTTATGTCCCCTTCTTACCAATCAGCCCCTTAAGTTTTAGCTGCATCACCCATGATAGCAGAATACTTTTATATCCTTGTATCTTCCTGAAGAGAAACAAAGTTGCTGTGTCTTTAGAAAGCTTGCCCAGTAAAACATAAATCATTTTCATCAGTATCAGTAAAATAAACTGGTAATTATCACCAACAGGGGATGGGCCAGGTCAGTGAATATCACTGGGGAAAACTGCAAAGTATGTAATATTCCCAAACTGATTGGCTGCTCCTGAAAGTAGGAAGTGTCTTGTGAGATCCTCGACCTGTTGATGAATTGTGGGATAAAAATGTCCTTTGTTTAAATCGGCAATTAAACAATTAAAGCTCCCATGATGTTTTTTCATGAACTGCAAGTATTTCTTAATATATTATTGTGCTTAATATATTGCAGGTCAATTAGTTAATTAGTTATTTTTTAGTTTTACATGTTACTGATTTAATTATCAAGTGAGTAATACATTCAAACTGTCTATTTAACCTGTGGCAAACTGTCTGTCTCATTAACATGCAATACTATGGGCAGATTTCCCAACATTGTTGGCCTGCACCGGAAGTTAGATTCAATCTTCTATATTGCATTTTAACTGGGAATGTTTCTGAAAGCTCTGCAGCCACTTACTGTGATGAAAAGCAATATTATGTGAATATATACAGTATATATACCCTCTTCCATTACTAAAATACATTTAAAAATCGGTTTATTCCTACTTTGTACTAGTGGTATTTAAGTCTAAGTAGCTCCAAAACTTTAAGTCTCACAAGCTTATTCTATTGGCAATGTATAGTGTACGTGAGGGATGTGTGGTAAGTAAATTTCACTTCGGCTCAATACAGTTAAAAAAACAAATACATTATTGTTACGGTTTCTGTGTCTGTTTTTGGGCTGAGCCCGGATGGCTTTCAAATCCTAGTAACACCCGAGTTATGCCAACAGAAGAAATCAGTGGCTATGTTTAACATTGTGTTTAGCTAGACATGGCGAAAACCACCCCTCGGAGAAGTTCTGCAAACAACCATGTCCTCACACAAAATAAATAAAATAAAAACAAACTTTGAGTGGAAGACACAGGCTCTTTTCACAATGATGGTTTGTGATGTTTTATTTTTCATTTAGTGGGTAAAAACATGAAAATCTTATTAAATATTCATAATATTCTTATAATTGACACAGTGTTGGAAGAGTGTTTACACTGGCCGACTTTTCTTGCTTCTTGTAGTTCCAGCAGAATATAAATTAAACTCACGAACTTCATATCTTCAAAGTGTTTGGAAGATGTACTACAGCAGTCCTAGTGTACTACATCTCCCTTCTTATCACCAAGAAGTCATGAACCACGCCTCTAACTGCTGTTTTCAAACTTCAGCCACCATTCATGGGAGATAACAATAAACTTCATTTTGAACCTTAACACAACTGTTACCTTGTCCTCTTTCACTACAGCTTTTAAGCTTCGCAACAAAAGAGCTGCAGAATTATGACTGAATTCTAAGCCTTCCCATGTAAAAATGTGCGCTGGCCTCACAATTAATGTATTTATTTACCTTAAGGAGTGACAGCGACCAGCTTCCCCTCTACCTTACATTTTTGACTCATCCCTGGCAAGAAGCCAGAGAATGCAAACAAAAGCAATTTTTCATCAAAGTAATCAAATAATTTTTACAGATTCACCAATATTGATTTTGAGTTATTTACTGTATTTCTTGTAAAAGTTGCGATCAATTATATAGACGAAAATATTTTTTTTTAATATCCGTTTTGTGGAGCGGCTCAAAATAGTTCAATTTAAGGATTTCGTAAGGAGTTCTCAGTAACCAAACATTTCAGTAGTGGTATCAACAGTTAGTGATATCAACATTTGACTTTTTGCAAACAAAGTGTACCACATAGCTTTGAAGGATATGTTGAATATTAAATATTGATTGTAGCTTGCGCCGTATACATTCATATCTTTAACACGTTAACATTCCTTTGACATATTTCACTGGTTTATATAACCAATGCCATCGTTATGTTTTGCAAAAATTAGGTTGCGAAGGTCTTGAGACAGCTCTTTGCTTTTACCCATCATGAGATGTGTCTTGTGTGATACCTTGGCAATGAAACCTTTTTGTAGGCCATCAGTTGGGACTGAACCAGCTGATATATGCACTGGCAAGGGGCTGGATTGCTTTTTAATTACTGATAGTTTTCAACTGTTGTCTTGGCTTTCCATGCCTTTTTGCACCTCCC
>JAOVYW010004736.1:0-12867 GCA_025775045.1 Hiodon tergisus | reverse complement strand
TTTAACAGGAATTTATGCTCTTTATTTCGCACATGCGCTTACGACTGCCTTTAGAAAGGCGGAACTGGCAGTGCAAAAAACTAACAGGTACACAGAAACACACGAAAGCCCTCACGTGCCATAACAATCACGCCTGCGGTGAGGGAACAGAACATTATTCAAACAGTAGAATTAACAAAGACAAACAACACAACACTAGCGCCGAACACAACCGGCACTTAAAACGGACTATTTACAGGCTTTTGAGTACCTAAAGTGAGGCTTCCCGGCAGCCCCCACGGGGATGGCTATATCCCATTGGCAGGGAAAAGGGCACCTAGCCATTCCCGCTACAATATTGTAGCGCCAGCGGTAAGTCCCTGAAGAAATGGGGTTTTTTTTCAGTGCGGGTGCGTCGGAATGAAGGTCGGTCACCTTTTTGCCGTGAATGCCAGGTTTCCTTTATTTTCGTCAAAACACACGTCGGAATGAAGGTCGGTCACCTTTTTGCCGTGAATGCCAAGTTTCCTTTATTTTCACCACAACACACACACGGCCCCTCTAGGCGGAGACCACGCCCAAATAACAAACTCTGTCCTCCTGCCTTCTCCACAATCTTTCCTTCTCCCTCCTATCTTTCCTAATCTTCTTACTATCTCTTTCTATCAACCCTGACACTCTTCCTACTCTCTCTGTCGTCACTTCCTTCCCTCACCTTCATTTTCTTTCCCTGTGGGTGGTACCACCCACACACCTCAAAGGGGAGAACCTCCCCACGCCTTTCGCCACCCCTTACCTTCCTCACCTGCAATCACTTGCAATCACCCCCCCCCCCCAGTGTTTCTGTCTCGGGTGTGGTCTCCCGCCTTCACAAACCTATTTCCAGCCTGTACTGACGGGTGCGTAGGGCAAAAACCCTCCCACTACGTCCAGTCCACCCAGGTCGCTACAATATGATTTATTTTAATGGGTGATTACTAGTTTTACGGTGTCCGGGAGAGGTGGTGTATTGGCAATTCAAGTGCTAGAAACTAACTTATTGAGAGTGCCTAAATCCCAGTGACGGGGTATTAGCGTGTATGTGTTGGTTGGAAATGGTCATTTTGTTTATAGATGTGTAACTGTATTCTAAGAACGTATTGTTTAAATTGTTCAATTGAATGATTGTGCCTTTGTTGGAATAGCATGGTTTCTCCCTAATCCGGGGAGAATCCCACGGGTGTGTGGTTCCTGCTTCGTATATCACTCAGGACCTGCTTTTATAGGAGAAAGGTTGTGTTTCTTGTACCTAGTTCATTTTTGTTTTAGTACTGTAGTTTATGTAGTCTGTGCCTTTCCTGAGCTTTAGATTGGAGTCATTTTGATGCGTACTTCTTTGCTTTATTCTCTGTTGCTGAGTATTGGAGTACATGCCATTTTGGCACACGTTAGAATTTGTTTTTTAGAGGACAGTTGACCTCAGAAAATTGATGTTGTTTAAAAAACATAAAATTGCGGAAAGTTGTATTTACCAAGTATAGCTCAAAGGTCACCAATTAATCTATCATGCATATTACTTTAATTTCACAAATGGATGTTTTTTGCTTTAGCAGCAAGTATTCAACTAGGGTTGTTGTAATATTTTTAACACTATTTAGACCAGAGGTCGCAAACCGATGGCCCTCGGGCCGGATCCGGTCCGCAGACGTATTTTGTTTGGCCGGCACAGATAGACGAAAGGATGTATTTATCTTCTGAGTGTAATCCAGATTTAGTACAGCTGTGACAGTTAAAAGACGCTTCTACTCCAAGGCTCTTCCTCTCTATCCAGCCCACTCCTGTATGATAGTTTTTTGGATGAAGCACACAAGGTCAAATGGCCTCTGGAAGTGGCCTTTTCCGCACCCTACAGAGCTGCTAGAAAGACCTGACCTGTTTACCCCGCTGACGCATACCATTTTCACAGAGGCACAGATAAAGAAGTTGTATAATCCTTTTTTACAGGTAGGTAAATGCACCAACAACAACCAAAAAGCTATAGCGGTTAATTGTCAAGCAGTGTCATACTGGAGTGAGCGATAGGTGTAGATTAGCGCTCAGTGAAACCTGAACAGGTAAAGGGAAGGTTGCGATGGAGAACCACTCAGGAAGGAAATAACAGGCCGTGGCGGCACACCATGCCCTTGCGTGTCCCCATGTGCACTCTGCATTGACGTGTCTGATCTGGCTGACACTAGCGATCGTGGCTTTGCGGCGCAGATAGGCTGGAAATAATCGCAACTCAAATCCTATTCTGGTAGGATTAGGCTGCTCTTTCCATTATAATACTGGTACCTCACATAGATGTACGAATAATAATACCCGCAATCCTCTTTTGTGAGAGCTCAAGTCTTTTGGAAAATTTCTATCCTCCTTAGCTTGAGTCCAGGTGAGGTAATGTGATCACCTGATCTCAGTTCATCAACACGCTCCCTGAAAGATTGTGTGGTGAATACAGAGAGTATGATTTTCTCACACCACCGATACCAAGCTGACAAAATCACGCTTCAGGGTTGGCTAAAAATCAGTTCAATGATTAAACCTAAGACAACATGATCTGAGAAATTGTAACCAAGTGAAATGTTTGTAATTATCTGTTGCCAAACTCTTCAAGGCATATAATTGATTTTCTAGACATATTTGGAGCCATCAATTTATCTCCCTTTCTGTTAAGTTAATAAAACCTTTTTTCTGAAATTCAGTCTCCTCAAATATGTCATTGCATTAAACCATGCTGTTGTGACTTTCCACTGCCTTTGTCTTAGTGGGAATAAAACATGTACCAGTATAGGCCAGCACTTTCTGTGTTTGAAGCAGAAACAGAAAAAGAGGGGCTGAGAAGGAGGGCTGTGTGTGTGTGTTCAGTAGCTCAGTTTTTTTTTATTAGAGCCTAAGTGGGCTCTCTTCCTGCTTATGCCTGTTTAAGCTCTACATCTGCTGATGACCTCTGGCGGTTTTTCAAACTTGAGAGAGCACAGTAATTTCTGGTGGGATTTTGAGTGCGATTCTGATGTTTCCAATGTTCTTTTTTCAACCTCTTCAGGGGGTCCAGTTCAAGGTCTTGAGTAACTGCAGCTGGTCCTTTTAGAAAATTACACTGTACAGCAGCAAGCTGTCTTTGACCAGCCGTTGCTTGTGTTTAATCCTTGAACTTCCCTTATTTTTCTGTTTGGAGTTCTTGGAGTTTGTTAGACTTCTTATTCCTGTCAAAGTAGAACTCTCCCTTGTTTTGTTTTTCTTTTGACTGTCTGACCTTCTCACTCTCTCTTGGTTTGTTCAATTAGATGCTCGATGTAGAAATCACTGTCACTTAGGGAATTTTTACTGCGCAGAATTTCAACCAGGCACTTTTTATTCTGGAAAATTAGTATGTGAAAGTCCAGCCTCTTTATAAAATTTGAATTGGGCATTGGCAGCTTCCAAAGGCTTTGTTTTCCACTTCTCAAAGCTATGTAATGGCTCCCTTATACCATACGCCAAATCACAGCTTCTTTACCTTGCTAGTTATTTTAATTTATTTTTTCAATTCATATTAGGGTAATTATTATTTCGTATTATTTCATTTTAGGGTTAGTAGCGTGATAAACGCAGATATTTTCTCTCACTTCGCGCTCCAAAGAAAGCTATTCCACGCCCCACCAGGAGGCGACGCCACACAGTTTTAATACCACTGTCATAGACGGACTTCTTGTAGATGGGTCATGACTCATGCGCCTGTGTTGCTTGGGGCAGTTTTTATAGACGTCTATGGCTTTGAAAGGCGTGTGCTTCCGCTAGGTAAGATAATGTATACACTCCCAGTTAATTCGAAAATAAAATGACAATAAGTTTTATTGACATATGTTTTGATGTAAAAATTGTGAACAATATTATGGTACGTGTAATACAACATAATTTAATGTAACCGCGGACGCGGATATTGGCGACCTACTATGTAATGTAGCCAGGAGGCTAGCTAACTACAGGGATATGTGGACTATGCGACGGAAATCTAACAAACGAATTAGCTTGCTAAAAGGCAAAGGCGAAATATAAAATTAAACGTGTTTATTTATGTGGCTTTTCTTTTAGTTTTAACGATTTGATAAGCCACATCTGTCATACCGATAGTAAAGTTAGCTTACTAGCTGCTTCGTTGACTCGCTACTTACCTCGGTGGTTGTGCTCATCCCTTTCCCTTTGAGCTTGATGTATATTATTTAAGCATAGGTTGCGATGAAAACAAAAACTGTTGTTTCACCAGCCTGACATTGAAAGCTAACTAATGATCTGCACACGTGTTTGTTTTGTTAGT
Source organism: Hiodon tergisus (assembly GCA_025775045.1). Lineage (NCBI taxonomy): Eukaryota > Metazoa > Chordata > Actinopteri > Hiodontiformes > Hiodontidae > Hiodon > Hiodon tergisus. The sequence goes on along the minus strand of JAOVYW010004736.1, from coordinate 8,576 downwards.
AGAATTATAAGGTAGTAGTCGCGATGCTGGTGCGCCCCTCTGTGAATGCCTCTGCTACTTTCCTTTAGCTCAGCTGGTGCTTCTTCCATGGACCAAAAGATACCCTACGATGACTACCAACTCCCAGTCGTTTTCCTGCCCTCATACGAGAGCCCCCCTGCTTGGATTGCCCCCCAAGATGTATGTGCAACCCCAGCTACAATACCTGCCCGAAATGAAAATGCATTTAGCTTCAATTGGGGTTAAAAAGACAAGAAAGACATAAGCATCACAGGATGTCTGTGGCTTGCTTGGGCCAGTTGGTCGAGTGTGTCTGTGGCTCGCTCGGGCCAGTTGGTCGAGTGTGTCTGTGGCTGGCTGGGGCCAGTTAGTTGTCAGCCACGTAACCAGAAGAATGCTGCTTTAAATATCTGGATTTCTTTTGTGTCTAAGAATGAGCTACCAAACAATGATTTGAGTTGTTTTCTGTTGCTGCATACAGCGAATCCACCACCCAGACTACAACAACGAGCTTACCCAGTTCCTGCCACGCACCATTGTACTAAATAAGCCGCCGGGGGCCCAGCTGGGGTTCAACATCCGGGGGGGAAAGGCCTCACAACTGGGCATTTTCATCTCCAAGGTGTGGAACCAGTTTGGAAATGGCAGCTGACTCGTCTTGCTGAACTGACCTGGGTGCAGTCTGTCTGAAATAGCACTACTGTGTGCAGGTTTATGTGATCCTCCATTTCCATCCCCCATGTTTACTTCACTTCCTCCTGTTTGTTTTCATTCTGATGTAGTAATTACTTTTATAATTATCTTCTTACTAATGGTGGAAACAATATGTAAACGCATGTATCAAGAATATACTTTCTATTTCAAGTACAATATTTATAAAGCTGAATGATAAAAAAAGACAAAACCCCTATGCGTATCAGAGAGAGAGAGAGAGAGAGAGAGAGAGAGAGAGAGAGTGTGTGTGTGTGTGTGTGTGTGTCTGTCTCTGTGTCAGTGTCAGTGTTGGTTCCCCTGTGTGAGTGTCTGTTTCTGTGCTGGTGCTGGTGCCCGTGTGTGTGTGTGTGTGTGTGTGTCTGTGCTGGTTCCCATGTGTCTGTGTGTGTGTCAGTGTCTGTGCTGGTACTGGTTCCTGTGTGTCTGTGTTGGTGTTAGTTCTGGTTCCCGTGTGTCTGATTTGGTGCCCGTGTGTGTGTGCTGGTACTTGTTCCCGTGTGTATATGCATGTACATAATTCAGCAGGTTGAGTACTTTCTCTGGACAATAGTTAAATAGTTTGAACAGTATATGGTGCATATTGACTGATATCAGTACTCATCACTAAGGGATTTTTTCTGCCCAGGTGGTACCTGACTCAGACGCTCACAGGGCCGGGCTCCAGGAGGGAGACCAGGTGCTGTCAGTGAACGATGTTGACTTCCAGGACATTGAGCACTCCAGGGTGAGTCCTCCTGTCCAAGTTTCTTTCCCTTGCCATTCCTGTCCATCTTCCATACCCTGCAGCAAAAGAGGGAGATGTGATTGATTACGTGCTACTGCTGAACTATAACATCTTTATAATCATCCTAAAAAAGAAAACTTAAAGCACATGTTTTGTCATGATATTGCCAGTGGCTTTGTTACCGTGAGGACCTCTCACATGTGTTCCCCTTGTTCTGCTCTCGGCCAGGCGGTGGAGATCCTGAAGAGTGCTCGGGAGATCCTGATGAGAGTTCGCTTTTTCCCATACAGTGAGTGTTTTGTGTGACCTCGTTTTACAGGAGAGTTCACATGCCTGTTAGACCAACAGACAGATTACTTTCCTTACGCAGTGGACGTGGACAAAAATCCTGTGTTATGCATACAAAGTCTTCCCAAAACTTTTTATGAAGAGTCATTTATTGGAGAATGCTGGTTTTAGGTAGTGTGTTGTAAATTCAGTAAAATGGGGCTTTTATCATTTGTGTCTTAGAAGAAAATCAGAAGCACACTTATGTAACTAACTCTTTTATTACTACGGCACTTTATGCCAAAATGCTGGTTGTTTTAGAATGTAAATTATCTTAATAGTCGTTTTAGTATGTAAGTGTGTGACTGCCCTCTCATTTTTGTGAATGGTATGTATCACGTTACGGAGAACTTGATTACATTTCATCACATCAGCTGGATATTTTTACACAAGGTAAAAGTTTAGCTGGCACTGAATTATTTTTAGAAGAGAACTTGTATAATCTATAGCAAAATATATAATGTCTTATAAATATTTAGGTAAGAAGTCTTTTAGCTGTGATCCTTATTAATGAAGTATCTGAACTCATCTCCTTCAGACTACCAGAGGCAGAAGGAGAGGACTGTCCACTAGGTGGGAACAGAGCACATGGCTGGATGTGGTACGCTGGTGTTGGATTTGGGAAGAATTTAATCACTGCCTTACCTATGAACTTTCCATCTCTCTCCGGTTTCAACATAAAGATGACGGGACCCCCCTCACACAAAATACACATTCTGCACTTATCCGACACAATAAAGCATGCTACTAATTTTTAAAAAAATGTATGGGCTATGGAGTTTTAGCAAGGAGGCGTTATAAAAGTTAGAGTGGACGTTGGACCTTGCGTAGCCCGTATCATTATCAGAAAGCATCACTGCTCTTTCGGTACTTAAAAACAGAGGGCTCATGTACATAGACCATGTCTTGTTCTGTAGGAACAAAGGTACTCTAAAACTGCCAACAGCCCTGGCTTACAGGACAAAAGTCAATGCGGAACTGACTGTAGAAACAGAATCTGAGTGTTCAATGTTGTGGTGTATGTGTTATTTATTAAGGTAGTTATTAAACTATTGGTAGGAAGGGCTTGGGTTACATCATCGTGGAGAACAGCTAGTTTTGACTCGTATTAGCGGTAGTAGAGAATTGTCTGGTTTTGCTACGAGGGCGTGTAAATTATTTTATAAACTAAGCAATAAAGACAAATTAACACTGAATACTTTCTTTCCTTTTTGAATGGTAAACATGTAAATGTTAAGTGTTTGTTTTTCAAACGAAAGAGGGTGTTAGCCAAGTTACAGTACCATGAAAGTATAAGCCCTGTCTGATTCTTGACACGGAACGTTGTGTGATCTTTAGACAAAACCTAAAATTAGATAAAAGGGAACCTAACTAAAACACATCTTGACACGTGTTTAATTTATGAAAGAAAGAAATGCAACAGCCAATGTCCCCGTGTGATGTCTCCCTAGACTCAATAACTGGTTACACCATCTTTAGCACCAATAACTGCATCTAAGCGTTTCCTGTCGGTATTAATTAGTCTCTCGCAATGCCGTGTTCGAATTTTGGCACATTCCTCTACGCAAAATGGCTTCAATTGACACCACTCCAACACCCAAAAAGATCTGACCAAATTTAAGGTTAAAATTTAGCAATACCGCTGTAAATGCTTTTCTTGACACTGTAGATGCAGTTAGTCATTGTAATCTGGAATAATGCATTTATGCTGTTCAGCTTCTCACATGGGAAACATTGGCTTGTTTACGTCATTAATCTAACAGAATTAGAGTTTTACATGAGGTTCAGTGTGTCGTCATACTCCCAAGCTAGGCAAAAAGCATTAAAGGTAGGCAGTCAGGCAACCGACAACTCTGCTATTTGTAATAGCGGTTTAGAAAGACAAGGGATTCTGATGTGCGTTACCTGATGTCTATTGTGAACTTTTCATTTGTTTGACCATGTCTTACTCCAGTTAAAGGAGAAAAATGAACCACAATAGGTATTCAGTTATTTTAATAAATATTACTTTCCCAATGAGAGAGTCATGACAATATGCACATATTTCTTTCTTTTAAATAACTTTGCTACAGATAGTAGGCTGTACGTCTACTCTTGATCCTTGCAAAAAACAATTTAACTAAAATACAACCCGACTCACCTTTGCACTTCAGTGACAAAGGCAGCCAAACTTGTTGCCCTACATTCAGTGTGTTTTCTGTAAGGGGAAACTAAAGTGGCAGATCTCTTCAGAGCACCCTGTGTAAACTTCAAACAATGGCATGTCATAGCAATGCCTGTAAAGACCCCCAACCATTATAGGGGGGAAAAAACAGTTCAAGGGTCTGGCTTTCAATGCTTTGTCCTGTCAATTTCTTCTTCGGTCTGTTAAACACTTAACATTTTATACAGTATGACTTGTCCGGGACAAATTTTGGCCATTTTTGTGAAGTTAATTCACGGACAGGCACCATATCACATAACAGACAAACTGCAGACTGACAGAGGCTTAACACAACAGCAATACATTACAGAAATAATATAAAGATACTCATAAAGGGGACATCCCCCCCTTCACAATGTGCTATCAACACAAGGCCTGGTGTGCAAGACTGCACTGCAGGTATTCCTGTTTCACTGGGTGACAGGAAGTTTTCAAAACCAGTTCAAACAAGTTTCTAACAAGCTGCCCCTTAACCAGCAACCTATTGATTACAAAAACAAAAAAAATAATGCTATACACAGGTAAAACAAAATAGTTTTGTATAAATTACTCTAGCATAAAAAAGCAACGTGAGGATTGGTTATAAAAATATTGACAACGCCTCCACAATCTTCTCACTCAGACAAAGGATTTCTGTTAGTGAGAACTGCATAATGTTGCCAGGTAATATAAACAGCTATACTTCAAAATGCTGGGAGACGAAAAGTTTTTCCAGGGTTACTTTAGAGACGGAATCAAACCTTTCCATTATCTAACCACTCCCGGATAATTTTTAACAGGCTTCTTGATGCTGCTATGTAAACATACAATTAATTTCCCAGATGGATCATCGCGGTCTTCTCACGCCAGCCTGAGAGCTGTTTAAGCACAGGAGAAACGCTGAAAGGCTGGTTCACAAGGCTTCTTAGTGGCTAAACTGCATGAATTACAGCATGAAATTGCCCAGCTCCATAGGGAATGATCAACAGTTCCAGTTTTGTCCTCTTCCTTGTATGGATAACAATTATATTTGAGTAAAAATATGAAAATCCACAGTGAAAAATGGCTAAAGCTGGTCGACTCCTGCCGTGTGCTTCAATGACCTGTGACAGTGGTGCTTAGTTCAGAGAGGTAACCAGTGCATTGTGGGTACGGGTTTCAGGTTGAGATGTTGGGGAGGATGGGGACCTGTGACTCCAACTTTCTCCATCCGAGTTCAGCCGCTTTCCTCTGTCGCCTCCTGAAGGTCCCGGGTGGTGCTTTCGCCCACGTTCTCCAGCGAGTCGCCGCGCTGGAGAACCAGCTCGGCTGGGTCCATGAAGGGGAGATCGCTCTGCTCCGGGTAAAGCCAGGGCTTCCTGCCTGGGTAGTTCTGCCGCTTCCACTCAGGGTAATTCTGTCCTGCACTGTGCACACAATTCATCACCTGCCGGGGGCGAGAGACAGGGAGAAAACTTGGTGGAGCCGATTCCGGACAGCCAAATTTACCACGTCTGAACGGTACATTGCAACTACGACGTTTTTTATTATTTGTATTAGTTAGTACTAGACAATATAACCTCTGTAGCTTTCAACAAACTTCACTTTGAATATTCAGATATAAAAGATGCTGCCCTTGGTAATATTCAGGGTATAACAAATGGCTAATAAAATAAGTTTAGTAACTCTCACCAAGAGTTTTACTTTACTTGGTGAAATGAGGCCTGTAATACGAAGTCCTCAATATTCACTTAGCAAGCCTCCCATATCAACCATCAAAAGATTTATCAAATAAAATCTCTACTGAGGAACAGAAACATGCTTTACTTACAAAATGTCTTCTCAATCTCAGTTTTTTGTGCCCTAACTTGTGCTGTGTTACTTCAGGCAGGTTAGGTTAAAGTTTCACAGTTGTTTGTTCAAATTGATCTTATTTAAAAAATTAACAGATGGCTCACATTGATATCATGATAGCATGGTTTTGAATTGTGTCACGCTGAATAAAACCAAGAACCAGCAGGGCCAGTTCTGCGGGCAGAAGTGCTGTGTTTCAGCTTTGGTCGATACCTTCATTGTCAAAAACATCCTCTACCTTCCAGTTAGTCGCCATGGTTACCATTACAGAGACTTGAAACTTTACCATTTGCATACTGCATGTATCCACAGGTTTCACTTAATAAACTCTTAAGCAGGCTGGCTTCATTCTCTTATTGCCGTTTCCACATTTTAATAATGGCATTAGCAATCATTAACATCTGAACTTCTGTTTGATACGCGGTTTTGGTGTCTTACTGGTAAAAGACGGACAAGGTTTATAAGCAAGAGACTCGTTTACTTACTTTGGGGGCCAGTACTTGGGAGGCTCTGTTGACCACCCACTTTGGAAGAGATCCTGGAGTAAGTAACATAAACGTTTAAAGATAAAATAAAAACAGGCAGGGGAGGATCCACTGACAGAGGAACTCTAAATATTTAAGAAGCCTATTAGAGGGAAATAATCATTTACATTGAGAACACACCATAGCAACTATATGGATTAGATGTTACCCAAGCTGGTAAATTAACATGAAAACAATTATTTATCAGAATCCCTGTCAGCTCCCTGTATACTGTTGTGTCATGACCCCCCGCAGTGAACCCGGCAGAAGATTTGCCTGCGAGACAGGCCTCACCTTTGGGGTCGGCCTGGGACAGGTACGTGAAGGTACAGCTGTTGGGGCCTGTGGCCTTCAGGAAGTAGCCAGTCAAGATGGATATTGCTCTCACCAGGTTTGTGCGAGGAGGATGTTTCTACAAAAGTAAAAACAACTTCCACGTCACCAACACTTCCATTAAATTGTCACAGAAGGCTTACTGAAACTAATTATTAAAATTTTGCCATATTAGTCAATGTCTGAATAATAGTACATTTGATTTCATCTGTAATCCAAATTGCTTATTTGCAGACTTGTACCCATTTATTTAAAACTACAATTTAACCGTGGTGCTGATCAATAATGTAGGATGATCGACTCTAAAGATCAAATTCTTGGCTGAACAACATCTACATGGTATAATGTCTGGCTTTATTTCCCATGATAACAGTAGATGCAGCATTACTTAATGATTAAGTCTAAATCCTATCTATGTGGAAAAACCTAGGGCAGGAGTAGAGTGAGTAGAGCATGGTCAGGTGGGCTGGCCCAGTGAGACCAGGACCCAGGACCACCCCAGTGAGACCCAGACCCAGGACCAGCTCAGAGAGGGGAGAGGCCTTACCGGGTGTTTGACTGAGTAGTTAATAATCAGGAACTCATCATCTTTCACCTGCCATGCACGCAGCGTCACCACATCCCTGCTTCTGAGCGGTTTGGGACAGAGCCCTGAAAGCAGGCAACAGCGAAATAAAAAGTCTCAGTCTGACCCACAGGAAGCCATCTGCTAACACCCGCCCCCTTGTTTAAGAACCAAGGCTTAGGAGGAATGAGAGACCGCCCATGGCCAGCCTAAGAAGACCCTGTGACAAAGTAATCGTGGTGACACCTGCCCTGTTTAACCAATACCGTGCCAGCACTGTTAACCAGTGGAGTGGATGAAGGTGCTGAAGGAGGTGAGAATTCCCCTGGCAGAGGGGTACAAGCAGAAAAACTAGGAAGGAGACCAGGGAAGACAACTAAGAAAAGTTTGTCTAAGAGACTAGGAAAAAGAGGTTGTGGCTTGGATGAGTGGGAAAAATGTATGTTTTTGGAAAAGTTGAGTCTTAGTGCAGTAAAGGTGAGTCTTGGAGGGAGGGCAAAACTCACAGGAGTAGTAGCCAACGTCGGCGTTGGTGGAAAGACGGGCGATGTCGAAACTCTCCAGCATAGCAGGGTCCCACATCTTGCGGTACTGGGAATCAAGGAGCACATCGAACATGGTAGCCGCGGATACTTCCTTGATGGCCATCCTGCACTGCGATCGGCAGGCAACGATACAAACACAACAAACAGACTTACTCACATAAGGTGTTGTGGATGTAGAATTTCAAAAAGAGAGGAACGTGCTGACTGCATTCTAGTTCCCCCTCTTTAACCAGCGACTCATTATTGTAACATAACAAACGAAGTTAAACAAATCACAGTACCAGGCGCTATTAATCACTGGCGCTTGTACAGACATGTCGCTTCTTGTAATTAGAGCGACCAAATAATTTAAAAACGCACAACAAATACATAGGCTACTACTGATGTGCTTTGTACAGGCTTGTACAGGTGAATGGGTCAAGTTTAGTTTTAAGGACAATTCACCTGTTTACGATATTAACGGACAATACCGAGGTTTCCAAGACGAAACAACAACGTCTTTCTACGGATAACCTCAAGAACGTTTTGTTATTTAAAGTGTATATAAGGTTATCGATAGGAAAGATTGAAAGAAAATCCTTTCTTATGTGAAAGAGAAGAACCTACCTTGATCTTATGCACTTTGGCGACGTTGTTTTTGTCTCCTTCAGTCACGGTTACTGAGGGCATCTCGACCCACACCTGTATTCCATTTTTTTCGTACTTACTTAACCAGTTCTCCGTAGACAAGCATTGTTTTCTGAAGTCGGAAAAAACGGAGTCGTCTGGAATCACCGTATAACGCTGCGACATGTTCAAAATCCAGGTGGGAATATGTAAAAAAAAAAAA
>JAOVYW010004734.1:0-38754 GCA_025775045.1 Hiodon tergisus | reverse complement strand
CTGAAATTATTTTTTTATTTCTTAAATGCTCAATGCTAGGCTGAAGTAGACACTGTGTACTTTTATTTATAGCAGGTATCAAACAGAATCATTCAAGCAAACACACTAACAAGACAATTAAGACAATTAAAAACAGTGATAAACACGGGGCAATGTCACAATGCCAAAGTTAACTAATATCTCCAAACACTCCGTCGATGAGTAATACTGGGTTTGAGATGCCAACACTGGACAGAAAAATAAAAACTAGACCACAATATCAAGGTAAAGGAAGAGAGACCCTAAAATTTTGTTGTTAATTCAATCGAGACTGAAATAAGGGGAAGCTCATGACACCTTATAAGCGTGGGGAAACAGCGGTTTGTCTGGTCATTTGCAAAGCAAAAGTTTAAAAAGTTCAAAGTGAAGAAATTCACATCATAATTTCTGCTGTAGCAGTCTACCTGTCCCCTTAATACTGTAGATATTCCCACTGATATTTCTCACTTCCACATATCGTAACTTTACACCCTCCCCCACCCCACCACCCAATTTATCCCTGTGAGTGGCCTGCTTCCTAAAATACAGCACTGCAATCCAACCTCTGGTCAGTTTTTTTTATTATTGGAGAGCTGACTGACCAAAATATGGAGTCATCTCATGTTCACATGTTAATTTTAAGTGTACTTCTTCCTACAACTGTTTTGCTAAGACGACTTTAAATCAGCACACCTACATGACATTTTGGAAGTATTAAAGTTGGCAACACACGGCAATTTAACACATTTTATCAATTTTTCAAATACATCTGGCCCTTCGTGTCATCATTTACTTATTTATTTATTCGCACGTCTTATTAGAATACCAGGAATCAATTGACAGAAATGAACGGTGGCAGATATCCTCCAGTGCAACCAAGTGCTTCCACGTGCACTCCAATTTGTCTGCTAGACAGAACATATGTTGGAACGCAGAAATGCAGTATTTTCACTTAGGCCTGGATGTAAAGGTTTTTAAAAATTATTTCCATTTAACAGCCATGGAAAGAGGGAACGAGGAGGCAATGTTGTCGGCAGTGCGGGGGAGTTGTCTTGAGGTATAGTTTCCAACTATATCCTGGGAATAGAAAACATTTCTCATCGTTATCTTATCCTCTGGACTAGCCAGCATTTAAAGGAGTACTGTATTAATCTTATATGGACATGAAGAGAGAAAAAAAGAGAAAAACCCCTTCTGGTTTATCAGCCTGGACCGGTGAACTGGACCCAGAACAGGACTAGATGCCGCCCTGATTCTACGTTTCAATCCTTTCCACTTTCTCTGAAGCACACCGCCACATCCCTATATTTCCCCCAGCTCTTTTTAGCTTAAAAAGCTCCAAACAAAATATGTGTTCCAGAGGATCTTTTGTACAATCGTAAGCAGCATTACAGCCCCTCGCCTCAAAGGAGAAAAAGAAAAAACAAAATCCACCTCCCGCTCACAGCTGGCCTACTTGCTGAACACTCAATGGCATGGACTGTTGGCTGGCCTTCCACTCCCAGGGCTTATACTCCCTGTCCCAGGGTCCTGTTCGGTCACTAAGTCAAAACTGTTTGAACACTCTTTATATGTGGTGCCAAGAAGCACAGACGGGGAGTTGGGGACACCGAGGCCTAGTGTAAGCTTGCCATAGAAATGCAAGTGGCCGTCTGTGGACGAACGAGAAGTGCGGAGGTAGCCAGGTCACAGATTCACACAGTTTTAAGTGCGACGCAAGGAACCATCAAGGGCTGCATAATCGGGCTGCACCCGGCTTTGTGTGACCAGCACATGAGCAGTGTATTGGAGTGAAATGTCTTTGTGCTACAGCCCACAAAATTGGAAATCAATAAGGGCACAGTTCCCTAACAGCTAGTAATGGTTTAAGGTAGTGGACCGTGATTTTAAAAGTGGAACAGGTTAGAATTACACGGCCGGGTGCATACTTAAGCGAGATTATTGGTAACAGCACATGACGACTGACTATATTTGCCTAGTGGCATGTCCTTACAAATAACTGTAGTCGCTAAACGTTTAATGCAATTCAACGTTTAGTGCAATTCAATGTCTAAAACACTTCAGTTCTGGTTATAATTCACAGTAACGGTTCGAAGAAAAAGCTGTATCTGCAGTGGGCGCTAACTGCGGAACTGATAGTTAAAACGATGATAGGTCAGGTAGACCTGTCAGTGCCATGCTCAACAGAAAACCTCTGCCCACAGTATGTGCTGTGTAGAAAACAAATAAGAAAAACAACCAGTTTCAGCTCCCTCATTTAAAGTATGCCTGCTCTCTCTTTTTTTTTTTTTTGTGCATTATTATTTCATTAATCCCAGAAGTGAGCGCAACATCTCAACAGGGTCTTGTCTACACCATGCTTCTTTTTAAACAACAAAGTTTGTTGACAGAGACGGTAGACGGGGAAGATGAAAGCTGCAGAAAATCTCCAGACGCGCTCTGCGCTCAACTTCCCTCACAACTTCAGGGGACTCCATTCGTCGTCTCTGTGTGGCGAAATTTGTGACTCAGAGGAGCCACGACAAGAAGCTATCACCTGACAGCAGATCTACTTGAGGCCAACTTTGACTCCAGTTGATAATTGGAGTTGTTGTTTTTTTTTTTATCCGTGCGATAATCTTTGATTAAATTTAACCAACGTGGCCATTTAAGGCATGGCTGATGACTGCATCTCATAATTCTTACCTAACTAGAGAGTAGTTTTAAGCTGTAGAGTAGGAGATGTGACTACCTGCTATCAATGTTTGGAACAAAAACATCTTGTTATCCTAAAAGTGGAAATATTTGTGATACAAGACAAATTGGTAATATAAATAATTAAGTTTTATCAGGCTTGAAAAATGGAAGAAATAAAATGGCTAATTACTTGTAATTATTAACTCGAGTATGCATTTTGGATTTTTTCATGGCAAGGAGGATATTTTAATTTTTTTGAAGTACCCCAGTAATAACATATTTGTCACACAAATCAGAGGCCAGATTTCAACTAAAACCAAATTAATCAAGTTGGTTGGGGAAAAAAAACCCCTCAGGATAACAACAGCATACATAGGGGGGGCCCAGGGAGATTGGGAAATGCTGGTTCAGGATGAAGGGTGCCTGCTGTGGTGACCATAATAAAGCGGAAGAAATGTGCGACAACTAAGCCCAACAAAGCCCTCATTAACATTTAAACAATTACCACAACAAGTAGTTTTCACACTGGGACTAACTGATCTCACAGACCATCTCGTAGTGTGGTCGACATCAAAAGCAGTGGAGACCCACTATTGAAGGGAGCCCACTTGATAACCCTACAGAACAATAGAACTTATTGCCATAAAATCGAATTTTCCCAGCTTGCCAAATGGTAATATCCCATTCATTGATTTTATAGCTGGTTGAATTAAGGTTCTGTTAGGGCAATAAACTGAGGGGAAAACACCTGTTTTTGTTTTTTTACTGAAGGTATCAGAATAATACCTCTTTCATTTGTGATATTACAGGAATTTTAAACAGGCGAATGTAAATTTATTTCCTGTTATGTGTTTTTCAGCTGGTATTGACAATGCAGAGCTTTTGACCTGGATGGAAACTGGTAAAAGCCATGTGAAAGATCTCAGGGCCGTTTGATATGCATGAATCCAGAAAACCACCTTCAGAGAATGCAACGGGGCTAGCCATGTTGGCTAGATAGTGGCAAAAATTTAAGATCTGGCATGGAGGCGAGAGGTGCCCTGTGTACACATTCAGTCCACTCATCTAAATTGTCATAGGCTGCAGATGCCTACTCGGCAAAATTAATAAATGAAAATTTAAAAAAAGTTAGTTATTGACTTTCTCTACAAAGCAAAAGTAGTGTTGAAAATCTGGATTTTTAAAATATAAATGATGAGCTTTAGTTGAACCAAACTGTGCAGTAGGACAAATTACTTTAGAATATACGCTGGCTCTATTTTTTTCTGTAGCACTAATTTAAAATCTCATTTAAGCACAACAGTTTCCTTTACTGCACCAAAAATTTCTCGGTCATGCGATAATTGCCACTTTAATGCAGAAACTTTGGAGCCAATATTAACTGAGACTTTATTTCTGCTCTCAAAAGAGTATTCCACTGAAATAATAATTTTAAAAAAATCTTACACATTTGAAGTCAAATTTAAAAGTCAATTAAGATTAGGATTTTTTACATTGTATCCTCTTGACAGCTCAAGACGAATTCTTTGATGTAACAGTGTGAAATGAAGAGGTGGTCAAAGAGAGAAATGTCTTCATTTTGAAGTCAAATTTTAGAATGGTCAAATAGCAAATGGCATCCATATTGTTAAATGGTAAAAATGAGCTATCACGCCACCATTCATTTCAATAATCCATTGCAAAAATTATCAAGCTTGGCGAGGTAATTAATCTATCCAACTAGTAGTGTCGGACACCTGCTGAGAATTAAAGCAATCAGGAGACTTTATTGACGTGCTGGAGGCATTTTTTTGGGAGCAGGAAAGGGACGGAGAGGATTTGGCAGGGTCAGAAAAGAAGGCGAGAACCGGCGACGTGGAGAACCGGGTGTTTGTGGAGACTTCGGTGTTTGTTTGGTATTTTGGATTGTCGTATTTTGGGGTGAACCCTTGAGGGGAAGCCACGAAGAGTTTTTGTTTATTTTCGCTTCCAGGAAGAGCAGGACACAAATAAAGTGCGGTTGATCCAGTAATTTGCAAATTCCCGATTTTTCCAGAGTCCTGCAATGGATGTAAGGAGAATCAACCGAAGTTTGATCTACAAAAATAATTGGTATCTGTCCAGTGCGGTTTAGATTACGTGTGTACCGATGTCTTCTCTATATTCTTTGTATTATTTTCATAAAGCTACATGTCCTTGCTTTTTGACTAAATATATCTCCGTAAGTGCAGAGAAATTAGCCACTGGGAGCAACAGAACGGAATAACTAGGGGGTTGTGAACACAGAACGAGCACAATGACCAGTGAGTGAGTCCAGTGGATTTATACAAGTCACAATACTATTCCATCACTTTCAGGTAACTTAAGAGTCCTCTTAAATCTTTTTTTAAGACAGTAAATCAACAAAACCATAGAGGTGTGCCCATTGTCCCGAGTAAGAAAGAAGAATAGAAAAAGGGAACCACAAAAATTCACAGTTAAAAAAATTAAAATTCAATATCGGAAAATCCAAAACATTGAAAAATACCTACATTTGGCGTCCTTAAACACGATTTACCGATCAATTGAAGAATCTCGCTCAAATAGCCACATGTGTAAACACAGACGTTAGTTTTTATTCCTTCTCCTCTTTATTTACCTGCTATACTCAGGTAGATGGATGGACTGGTCTTGTTTTCCCCATTCCTTTCATTAACTGCCTGGACGTAGTACCGTCCCGCGTCAGACGCTGCTGTGGACAGCACAACAAGCTGGTTGTCCAGGGTTATTGCACTGCAAAAGAGGACGAGAAAAGTGTTAATTTGTCAATACACGCATCCATTACATTTCAGTTCCTCCAAAATATTTTTTAAATATGTGTTTTTCACGTTACATAGCTATTAATAAACATTAATTCCTTCAGCCAAAGCATGCTTCTTATACTAGATTTTTTCATGGTAAGGAGGATATTTTTAAACTTAACATAAATCAATTGCTGTAAGGATTCAATGACAACTGAGTGAATGCAGATAAGTTATCAGGATGCCTCATTTCGATAAATATTATTATCTATATCATTGGTGTGTCATTCATCAGACAACTGACTTCAATAGAGTCAGCCAACCTGAGTGTATTGCATAGATGGCCAACATACTCCATCGCCTCAGCTCATAAGGGTTGAACAGCAAGATTCTTGTTTCTTTCACCATATAACTTTTGTTATGTCTATTTACCCATTCTCATGCCCATATTTCATTCAGGGGCTGTGATTGTTTTTATCTTCCAGTGAATCACATCAGTTATGCACCATCATTGCAGAGTTCCTGTTGCTTTTTTCTGAGAGCAAGGCCTTGCAGATGTGTGGTTCGGCACACAAACACGAGGAAGAAAACATTAGCAGGCCATTCAGGTACCAGATAGGCAAATAGGCTAACAATTACAAAGACCTTCAATATAAAGGTGTTCTGAACACCCGCATTTGTCTTCTGTAGAGTATACATATATACACACCAAATATTGAATTTATTTTTTGGTTGTTTTTGTGTGTTTAAAAAACTAAAAAACTGTCCTCTATAGTTTTGATTTTATATTTAGAAACTTTTCATTTCATAATATTTTACTTTACAGATTTACAGAACTTTACAGATTTTTTGCATAGTACTGTAAACACACATTTTTCCCAGCAAAGCCTACTAAGTAAACCTGCAAGGAATATTATTTTCACCACAGGTAAATGAGAAAAAGTGTGTAGATTCAACCAACAGACTTAATCTTTATTTATTTTATTTATAGTACTACATTTTTATTTTGAATGAAAATATATTTGTTTGAAAGCCGAGGTGAAGAACAGTCTCTTTGTATTGAGTCAGTTTCCAGCAACCTATCCACCACTTTTTTCCCTCCTGTTCGTGGTGATTAAACGAGGATTCAGGAAAAATCTATCACATACAAAAAAAGCAATTGTAGAAGGAGCTGGGGTGGAGGCAGTGCAGTGGCGATGATGATGTATGACTTTGCTGTCTGGAGTTTCGAAACCTGGCTCAACATCAACAGAAAAACAAGAGACGTCTGGGATACAGAGGCACCCTTCACAGACACCAGGCACAACTTTGAAAGGTCAAAGGATCCTGCAATGATTACCTTTTCCTGGTACAAGTGGAGATGACCAGGCGGGTGGGTAAATATTATCTATGTTAACATTTTTCTTTTAACTTCGTTTTAGTTATTTAATAGAGCAAACTCATAAAGGACAATGAAACTATTCAATGGTGAAAGTTTTCCAAACCATTTAGTTCGCTAAAGTGGTATTCCCCTGGCTGTATGGAGATCGGACTGGAAGCCCTCAGTGAATAAAGTGATTTTACATTTAGTTGAACTTGTTTAGATTTCACTAATACTGTCCTCTGGATGAAAGACTGGTGCCATTTTTAATAAATACAGAGCACTGTGAGAGACAAAGGGCCGCTCTGTCTTGTAGCCCCGAGGAGCGTACAGGCCTTTGATATCCGTCCAACAGTAATTACACTACAGTAAATATGCAGAAACAGAGGTGTATACAAACTTAATCCAGTTAAGAAAGTTGCGGGAAGGCCCTGAGTGATCTAAATCAACACGTAAAATAGTATTCAACAAAAGCCTTTTCCCTATCCCCTTCACCCAGAAATGTGTCTAATAACCAACAAAATAAATCTATTTAGCTAAAACCTGCATAATACTCCAAGCTATATGAGGTATAAGAAAAAAAGTGTGTGGTTTAATGATACCTGGCTCGCGCTGCAGAATAAAGACACTGTGTTTAAACTAAAACTAAATCAGTCCTCTGACAGGCTTCGGCTTTGCAGTTCACCAGACTCACCAAGTCCACTCATTTATACAGGCCCCTTTTCTAAAGGAAGCCTCCTCGAGGTAACGGGCACATTCCAAGCCAACACAGATACTTTACTGTGGGTAAACCACAGAGCGGAGGCCCACCAGAAAAAGTCCAGGAACATTTAGAAAATTTGCCTACAGTAAGTTGGCAGAACAACATAGAACCTGTGAGTTTACATACCCGACTAGGAAATATATTGCAATAAAAAAAGTTTAAAAAGCACTGAAATAAGATGAATTACAAAAAAAACAAAAAACAAAAAAAATAACATATTAGACAAAGCAACAGATCCATTTTCATAGAACTAAAGCTATCGTGGCAGACGATTAGCGAAAGCTCCAACGTATGAGTGTATACAGCCACACTAAAGATACAGGCCCATTCTGTATTACCCTTATTAAAGCCTAAGCAATGCTTTCAGAGTATTTAATGACCCACCGTGTCACATACAAACAGCATCCAGCTAATGCACGAGTTATGACATTTCCTCTTTTCCAAAAGGGAGGCGGATTTTCTGTGCTTAAAACATCGGACAGTTCTATCAAAACTCACGAGTAAATCATTTTTGAACATGTTGCGAAAAACACATTACCATGTCATAAAATGCATGTATAATGTCATCCATAAAAAATATCAATAACGCCTCCCGAGTGACTAAGCCAGTAAAGAATGTGAACAGGAGGGCGCAGCGGTGGCATAATTGGTTTAGCACCGCCGGGGCTGGGCTGGGTTAAATCAATAGGGCATCTCTTGGCTCGTCACTAACAAGCGTCTCCTACCGACAAGCCTACAGTGCTGTCGAGAGGGACATGCCTCTCCTCCAATCGGTACTGAACCTCTTGAGAGGGGCTGTGTAGCCTGCAGTGTGGAGAAGAGACAGGTGGCTCAAAAAAGGAATCAGTGAGGCTTCCTCGTCTTCTCCACATGTGGTGGTCGTAGAGACGAGCCAAGAAGCATTATCACAATTAACAGTTCCAAAAAATAATAGCAGATTCCAAATTGAAAAAATAAATTATATGTATTTAAAACTCAAGTACCCCGTACTTATTTTGAGAATAAACCACCTTTGAAAGAAAAGGGTATTGAATACTCATACTGAAGTATGTTTTCCTATAAGTTTGCAAAAGACACAAGAAAATGAGCCCACTGGACTAAGAACCCATTACATAGAAAACAGTACTGTCTTGTTTTTAGATTAGAGATCAGTTTGACAAATCAAATCTATCACATTATTCTTATAATCACATCAGACGATCAGATCAGATCAGATACAAGTAGTAATTAAAAAGCACTTGCATCAATATCTGCTTCTGCTTCCTCTATGCTTCCCGTAATGGTCTACCTTAAGATTTGTATTTCTAATTAAAATGATCAAATGAGACAAAGGAATTCTGGCAAAACTGATTTCACTTAAGATAAATGGCTCTGACACGGTCACACTAACACAAATACACTACCCCTGTTACTTTTAAACTTTTTATTACACAACAACTTTTTCTTAAACCTCTACATTTTTTGGTTCATTAGTGAATTTGTTCCTTCCCTTTTGCGGATCATATTTGCTAATGTGTGTGTGTGAGAGAGAGAGCACAGGAGAGAGAGAGAGAAATTCTCTAAACAAAGGAGCAATAAACACCTTCTCTCATCCTTTTCATTACCTTCCTTCCATATTTATCGTTGCAATCTAATATTAAACTGACTCAACCTTACCTAGGAACTTCTAGTCTGAAATAATTGCATAGCTTTGTCAAAGTCCTCACCTCTCCATAAACCACATGCTGTGTGGTCTGCATTCCTACTAGGGCTGGACACACTGCCGACTCCATCGGTGATAATGACACCAAATCAACTTTACCATTTAGCTACACCGTTTGTTACTGAACAGGGTATTAATAATATCTGAAAGCAAATGTTTTAAAAAAAAAAAAAGGTTAACCGCAATGCTGTACCAAACCATTAAACCGTGTCAACCGCTTTACACGTGCGAGAGTAAAGACGTTACTGAACCCGTGCATACTGGTTATTACGGCTATTAAGAGCGCTGTTTTTTTTTTGTTTTTAAATTGAAAAATAAGTCGAATTTGTGTTTTGAGTGGCGGAGTAACAAAGAAAACAAATGAAGGACATTATTCTAATTAATGCGAGCAGACAAACACTGTGTGCAAAGTAACCTTTTGTCGTATTGAAAATTCACCCTGCGTGGCATTAAAGGCGGTTCCAACTTTTCAGCTCCCTGACACAAAGCAATATAACATTGCGGAAGCTGATGTTGAAGTATTTAATGTATGTTTTACTGTAGGTGCACTCACAGAAGTTACAAACTGTCACGGACGGCTTCTAATGATGAACTCTCCGGTACAGTAAATAATTATTTTTTTTTGAGAGTGCATGGGTCAGAGAGCGGTATTTATAGTGTGCTTCTCAACTTGGAACCAAATTAGCTTCCCTTGATCTCTGCAGGTGAGTCTAATGCAATAAAGAATCAGTTTCAAACTTTCAGTGACCCCCTCCTCAAATGTTACTGATCCAATACAGTGGCACTTACAATTAAAACTGAAAAAAAGAGTTGAAAATACACATTCTACATTTAAAATTCAAAATACCTAACCAAAATAAAGGGAATGACAGAACTAGATAAGCTAATTTGTTTTGGGGGGTATTTTTAGCCCAAAGGAAGGAGAAAAGTCTAACATTGAGATTATATTATATATATATTGAATGGAGGGGGAGTAAACACCTTCAAATTAAACATCCATAAGGGAATAACCAGGTAGGTGTATCGTTAATAATGTAGCCACTAAAATTAATTTTATTAAAACTAAAGGCATTAAATTAAAGTCCCGAGTAATAAAGACAGTTGCTCCAACTAGGTCCCCGAACTTATTAAATGTCACCAATGTTAAAGTTATACCACTAATTGAGGGAGAGCGCTTTGGGACTTCTGGTTGAAAGTCTTTCCAAAGTATTTCACTTTCTGCAGCTCTGCGGCGAGTGAGTTAACTTCGAGCCTTTTCATACTTGAGTTTTCCCCACTGTCCCGCTGATATTGTCACTTTGACTGTAGAATAAAGTTATTTGAAAAACCCTTTTGACTTTGACACAATGAACCTTTTTAAATGAAAAGAGGTCAAAATGCTGGAAGAGGTCAAAATGACTTTCAATGTAAATAATAACTAACAAAACTTAACACAATAATCAAGCAAAGTATTAGTATTAGGCTAGAACATAGAAAATGAATCATATGGTATGGTCATCGCAGTCACCAGATCTCAATCTATGGGAGATTTTAGACAGTGCTCTCCACCCACGATCATCAAAGCACCAAATGAAGGAATGGTGTTCCATCCCTCCGGTAGACTTCCAGAGATTGAATCTGTTCTGGCAGCTTGTGGTGACCCAGCACCTTACTGAGACACTTCATGTTGGTTTTTCCATTAATTTCTCAGCAAAATAATTTGTACGACAGAGATAATTTTAGAGAATTGCAATAGTGGGCTATGCATGTGCCAGGTTATGGATGCAAACAATAGAATCCTGGAGAAAAATGTATATTTGCGTGACTGGTGGAAGTTACCTGAATGGCCCTTTTGTGAATTTGGAGATAAGCTGTTAACCAGTCCATAAAATGCTAATTATACACCACTAGAGAAGTTAAATACACACTGAAGGGTTCTACAGAAAAGTCATAGAAAGTCCGCCATTCCTTAACTTTTTTGAGGAGCTGAAGCCCACTTTACAAACCTAGACAATGAGGCTTTCTAATAAATAATATTTTTATTTTTATAATAATAATATATTTTTAATAATAATCTATTTTTGTTTAAAATTTTTATTTATTTATTTAGCTTGTGCATAATGCTTATTTTCTGTAATTTTATCATATGTTTTGTCACTTTAGAAATCGGGTACACTCGTGTAACATTCTGTACTTTCTAATAATAAGGTTTTGATATAAAAAGATTAATTAAAACAAAACAAAACAGTAATTATACTCCCTGACTAACCAGACTTTCCCCAAGGGCACTAACAGTGAAAAAATGGCCAGGCTTTGGAAACGGAGAGGGAGTCAATCAAGCGGGGTACAGGTGGGAAGTCTGCGCAGCTGACTCTGCTCTGGCTGATTCCCAGACCTCGACACTGCACATCCTTTTGACTGTCAGTACTCTCTCGCTCACACTGTTGAGCCAGATTCCCTGCAATTTGGCAACCACTCCTCAAACTGGGGAAGCTATTTGTTTCCCTGCCCTCTGTTAACCAAAATGTCAGGAAAAGTAATTTCTCTTTAATTGTCTGACATATTTAAATCCTGCAAAATAATCCTGTGCCTTTTTAAAATAAGTATGGATAATGACTTCTTAACTAAAGAAGAAAAAGCAAGCATTCTGTAGATGCCTTAATTCACAAAAGAATGACATACACATACACACACACACACTCGCCACTTTTTTAGGTACACCTCTTCAACTGCTCGTTAACGCAAATATCTAATCAGCCAAGACCACACCGGGTGCCACTCCTGTCAGCTAAGAACAGGAAACTGAGGCTACAATATGCACAGGATCACCAAAATTGGACAATAGAAGATTGGAAAAACGTTGCCTGTTCTGATGAGATTTCGGCTGCAACATTCAGATGGTAGGGTGTAAGCAACATGAAAGCATGGATCCACCCTGCCTTGTATCAACGGTTCAGGCTGGTGGCGGCGGTGGTTTCTGACCATGTCCATCCCTTTATGACCACAGTGTACCCATCTGCTACTTCCAGCAGGATCACGCGCCATGTCACAAAGCTCACATCATCTCAAACAAGGAGTTCACTGAACTCAAATGGCCTCCATAGTCACCAGATCTCAATCCAATAGAGCACCTTTGGGATGTGGTGGAACGGGATATACGCATTATGGATGTACAGCCGACAAATCTGCGTGATGCTATCATGTCAATACGGACCAAAATCTCTGAGGAATGTTTCCAGCACCTTGTTGAATCTATGCCATGAAGAATTAAGGCAGTTCTGAAGGCAAAAGGGGGTCCAACCTGGTACTAGCAAGGTGTATCTAATAAAGTGGCCGGTGAGTATACATATATAAGCACAATTATGATATAGTAAGGATAGTGAAAATGGCATTAGTTCCATTGTAAAATGATAGAAAGCAGGGTGAGTGTACAGGATTGAACAGATATGGTCACAAATCATGCATATTTGCAAGCACACCCAATTACCTCTTCTCTGCTCTGTGTTGCATGAAAAATAACAGACCACAAATCACCTTTGAATATGAGTGAATATGATTCTGGAGAGACTTAAATTTTGCATAAATTCATTCACCTTCTCAATGAGAACGGAGGAACTCCCTGTATCACTGAAAACACTCCGACACACACTGCTAGCCACAGTACATATCTTTAGGAATGGGGCTGCAAAACGCTAAATTGCAGTAGAAAGAAAATGGCTCAGTGACGGAGAAGCGGTTGCAGTTCGATTCTGCGATTGACTTACTTTCCCCTTACATCAATGACTTCTTGTTACCCTAAGGGGAACTGGATTAGGGTCGAGATGGACAAAGGAATTAGATTAAACTGGTAATAACGTCAAACAATTTATTATGAACAAATAAGGTTTCTGGTCATGGAATCCTGTTTGCACACATGGAGAAAAACAAAAAGGATCGCTGTAGGATTGAAATAAATAAAACTTAATTGCAGTAAGGGCTGATCAGTGGTGGAGCAGTATACCGACATACTTGAATAGACCAAATGAACATAACCTATTCTCAATTACTAATATATAACATATAATACCTGACTTAAGGTAGTATGTTAGAATATATATTTAAAAATACAACTAATACTGAGTTAATCTGGATAATCACAGTGAAGAATGCTGGGAAAGAATTTATTGCAATAAGTTGACTGAAGCAAATCTGTATGGCATAGAATAATAAACCCACAAAAATAACTTTGAAAAAGTGCCCTGATGCTCTCTGTGTGTGAAAATACACGCTTGCGGTGGGAGGTGTCATTCCCACACCATTTCACATTAACATTGGTCTCTCGGATGAAGTGTGGGTGTGTCTAACATGCTGGTTTGTCCTACGGTTTGAGATGATTTATAAACATGTGGCGGCCTTCACACCTCAAACCATGTGAAAACTAAGGGATTAAATCCAGCACATTTTAGGACATTAAGCAAAAAAAAAAATCTAATTTAAAAAAAAGCACACATATAAACACATGGCTGCATTTTTGTTTTGAACCATTATGTAATTAACTTTTAAAGTGCAAAACTATACTTTTGCCTACACAGGGACTTTAAATTAGGTGACTGTGCCAAGAAACTTCTCTTTGGGCTATTAATGATATAATGAGATGCAATTGTGCTTGTTGTCCATCAATTTAGTTCCTTTGGGGAGCTGAGGTTGCTGGCAGGGAAGATCATTTTCCGGCAACGGTCACAGAGTGCCCCAAAGAGATTCACAAAGCAAGTGCGATCAACACACACAGATTAATTCCTCAGAATTACTCTGTAGTCTTGCATCTGTAACCAGACGAAAACCCTCTGGTTTTCCTTCATTTCTAACTAGTTTGTTTTGCGGTGACTGTCAGTCATCTTCCCTGTGCAGACATGTGCTGCCACTGCTGCAACATGGACACTAGTTTTTTTTTGTTTTGTTTTTTTACTAATAAAGGATTCCTTTTAAATTATGCCTCCAATTTCAACAAAATACAACAATTTGGCCAAAATTATGGGAAAAAACCATGCTGCAGAATGACAATTTGATTACCTTGAGCCAAAGTCAGTAAAAGTGCTGCTTTTTTCTAAACTTAAAAAATTAAATTATAAATAAATAAATAAATAAATACTTATGCCCTAACACACAGGGCGATGGAAGGCACTTTACAGGGGTACATAGCCAATAAGGCAATACAGAAAACCTGTCAAACCACAAATTGCAGGCCATAACTCTCTTACCTTAGTACCAAAGATTTAAGGTTTTCTTTGTACAAAGGACATATTAAGGAATTGCTCAGGACATAAGTACTGAGGTTTCTGCTCATGAAGACACTATTTAGGCTCATATAAACAGAAATATAAATATTTACTCAGCTAGAAAGGGCACAATCTACTTGTTGTTATCACTGGGGTAGCACATTTAAGCTAACCTTGTAAACCCACATAGGTCACACAATGCTTAAAAAATACAGATAACAGTGGCATATCTAATCTCTTTTTGTTTTCCTTTTCTCCATATAATATCTTCATTTTATACTCCTACTTAAAGAGGGAAAACTATGCAAGAGCATAGGTAAAGGAACAAAAATTATACATATAGTGCCCTCCATAATGTTTTTTTTCTTGATTTTTCTCTGTAGGCCACAGTTTCAGATCTTTAATCAAAAAATTCACAAGTGGTTTAAGTGAACTTTCTCAGGTTTTTATTAAAGGACATTTTCATACATTTTGGTTTCAACATGTAGAAATTACAACACCTTTTATACATACCCCACCCCCTCCCTTTCAGGGCATCATAATGTTTGGGACACCCCAATAATACGTAAATTAAAGTATTCAAATGTACTACTCTGTTGCATATCCTTTGCATGCAATGACATACCAAAATATATTAAAATACCCTTTAATAAAACCTGAGAATGTGCACTTTAACCACTTGTGAATTGTTTGATTACAAATCTAAAACTGTGGAGTACAGAGGAAAATCAAGGGAAAAAAAAGTCCTTGTCCCAAACTGTCGTCTGCCAGTTCATCAACATCGGCGTGGTCACTGCTGCGTATTACACCTGTGTTGTTGTTGTTTTTTTGCGTGTGTGTATGTGTTCCAAGGCAGACACAACCATAACCCAACCATAATTGTCTTTGTCAAGTGAATACATAGTGACAAAGACCTCAGAGATCGAAACGTTGTCCGTTGGCTTCGACATACACACACACACACACACACACACACACACACACAAAACAACACTGGCAAGCATTTAACCATTAGTAGGTGCACCAAGATTCAATGTTAGAGATATAAACACATACAAGTCTCAGAGAATAATTACTAATGCATCTTTTGTTTACTTTCAAAAATCATGAATCAAACATCTAGATATATGGCAAAAAGGTAACCCCCCACCCCCCAAACAGTGGATCTTCTGACAGCCAGGCAGTGACAGAGCGAAAAAGACCCATTTGGCTGAATAATTACAAAACAGACTGGGGCCTCACTGACAATAGATGTACATTAATGACTGCCATTAGAAACCAACGCTGTGTTTTTGGCATGCCCATCCTGGAACACCGCATTCATCCATGAGAAAGACCAAGCAAAAGATCACAGGACTGTATAGTGGTCTGCACCAGTCAAAGACACCGCAGAACAAAGCCAGTTGGAGGCCTTTGTTGTGTGGAGTCGTACGGGACCGTGTTTCCCGCTAACCCATAGACATACATCCATATCAAAAAAGGTGAATATGTTTGTGTTCGTATGTGATACTGCACACCAAAAGACCAAACCATAATAAGACCTCGATCAGAAGAAACCGATTCAGGGGCATATAATCTACGGTCTGCATACAAACCAGGCTGCCATTCTCGGTTCGGCATGCAGGTTCCCTTTCTATGGACAATTATATATCTCTGAATACATACTCATTTTACTATTACAGTTAGAAAAAAAATGCTCAGGAACAAAACAATGTACGGCCAACCACAGGTAATATGTATTTCAAACCGAAGTGTTAGGAGTGCTAAATAATTGGCCAGGTTAGCATCCACCATGTCTTGTAGCCACTTATGGTGTTGGAGCATGATGGAACACATCTGGAGCTCACACAAAGGTAGCCAGTGATGGAGGGCAAGGTCCAAATTAATCTAAACAGAAGCAATCTGGCCAGCTTCAATTTCCTTTTGCCAATGTGATAAACAGCAAAAACAAAGAAGAACATTTTAAGTAATCATACTAATTTCCTCATTACTTCAAAACACTTTCCCACTCTCACCCTCAGACAGGTGCTCGTTTAATAGAAGAGTTTTTTTACTTTGTATTCCAGGAGTTGCTAAACATGCATTGTTCTCCTTGACAACATCTATCTGGTTGCCAGGCAACTAAATTGGCACAAGGTCTCAATTTGCTCCTCCTTCAATAACTTGGCCTTCATTTAGAGAGCTAGGTAAGACTCACCAGTCTGCCGAGTGTCTTGAATCGGTGCTGTCTGACATTTCAAACATTTTCTGCACAATTAATTAATGCAACACTCTCATGGCCTGATTAAATTATTTACCTACTAATAATGCAACCCTTTGCTTTTTTTTGTTCTGGCAACCACAGAAAAGAAGTTAATTTCATGATATCATGTTTGTTCTGCAAAAATGTTGTTGAGAGAGAGGAAATATTCACTAACCCAGGTGTATCACTAACCCATTTTGTATTTACTTATTTAGGGTTGTACCTGTCAATACCATTTGGGCATGTCCATTACAAAGTTATTACAAAAACTTGCAAAATGTTAATTATAAAGGCTTCTGCTATGAAACCAGCAACGGTTACCTTAAAAAGGTCAGCTATGAGTAAGTAGGCTGCAATTACCCTTACATACGTACATGTTTGCAAATACTAATACACTTGTCATTTAGTATTTGCAACTTAATTGAAAATATTATTAACATATAAAGTAATAAAACCAAAAGGCTTATTTACACACAGGGCACTACAGTAAAATGTGCAGGTGTGCGTCTTTGTTATGAAATAAAGTAACCAAAATGTACACACACACACACCCCCACATATAAAGTTGCATTTCCCCTAAAACTGCAAGCATGAATAATTCAGGACAAGGCCCTAAAAACCTGCAATTAACGTGTTCACTGTATCGATAGGAACATGTGTGTCATTATTTATTAACTGGCAACCCCATTCATAACCGTACAATCTCGGGTAGAAAACTGAGCGATGAAACATGCTTGACATTAGTGTTTATTTCATTTTTGAACGCACCACAAAATAATTGACTACAGATGAAAACTGTTTCACAGTGCTGTATTAAATCAATGTGTTCAAACCAAAAACTAACCTGTCAATCTAAAACTATGTTTGACATACTAATTAGAATTTAGTATTTTTTGGCAAGGAGTGGTCAGACATTTGGAGACTCCTGTGTCCCAACATTAAAATGTACTGTATTACCATACTGAGTGAGGCATACGAATGAAACACCCATGGTCAAAACCTAATAAAGAAATATATATCTCCAAAAGACAATTATTCTGTCTATTTCCCAAAGGAATGTTTCTAAATGTTTGGCGCTTGAATTAACATGACCGATGACAAAACATATTGTCAATAAAGTAAATTATATCAACTGTGGATATGAGGCTATTTTTGTGAGAAACAGTCCAAGAACTCATTTTTGATACGTTGAAAATCTAGAATTATAAAATTAGAATTATATCATTTATTTATGCACATGAAAAATATTCCCCGCTCACTACTGCATACAGAGACGTGGGTCTAACGCGCTTAGACTAACAGGCACTTTTCCGTCTTTAATACTCAACCCACATGCTTAAATCTTTCTCTTTGGCTCATAACCAGGTCACTTCCAGCGGTAAATCTTGTAACACTTTATGGTGTTGGAATTTGGGAACTTTCTTTAATTCTGTCCAACGGTCACATAAATTGCTATCACTGTGGTTCAAGGTAAGTTAACTGCTTAAACTGTCCTACAATCAACCGCATTGAATCATCGTAACATTTCCAATTCCACTACCTTCAAAGTCATCCACTGAATTTTATTTTATAGTGAAATTCAGACTGATTAACATGCAATTTGAAGAAACTTTGACTTGATGCCAGCATAATAAAAATGGAATGGAAAACAAAATCACAAACAAATCAAACCGAACTACAGATCTATAGATTTTAAGTAAATATGAATTATAATACACTCACACACACACACACACATATCTATTATTATAATATAGATATAATAATTATCACTCTTAGGACATACATAGCTTTATAGAACAGGGCTTACCTGATGCATTTCAGGTTTAATTAGTCAATAGAATTCATGTGAGCACTGTTGTTACACTGAAAAGTATTGACTGATATAGCCATGCGTATTAATGACAACAGTACTCTAACACACAAGTTTTTTATTACAGATCTGACAACAAACCGTCACACCACCCAGCACACTGGCATCTTGATTCCCACACAGTCAACCACACTGATTTTGATTCATCTGTGTCCAAGCATGTATATCCTCTGTCTGTAATGAGACAATTTCTAAACCACAGGCACATGGGATTGCTCATAAAGTTGTAATGCTGTTTAAATGGCCTAATTTAGTTACTTCAATAATGTCAAATTTTCTCTACCACACATCCACAATTATAAACCCATGACGAACTAGGCATACGGCACGCTATGCTTAACGGAACAATAGACCAATCAAGAGTAAATGGGTAATTCATGTAAAGTGATCCAGATCCTCTGCAAACATGTCCCACCAAGTACATTTCTCATGCTATAGGCAATATTTCAAATATTTATATAATCTTGAAAATTTTGAAAGAAGGTTAATTGAAATCATATCTAAAAATTGATTATACCCCTTCTAATCCTTTTCCTGCACTCAAAAAAAAAATTCAGTAAAAAAAGATTGAAGTCAGTCATTGAGAATAAATATGAAATTATAATTTTTTTTAACATTATATTGAATTTCTAAAAAAATTTCAGCACAGGTAAAATACTGCTACAACACTGCTTTTAGCTGGGTTAGGGATTGAACTTGTGTTGCGTGCATTTTCATGAAATATTCAGGAATGGCGTACATGCTGTATAACCTGCAGGACCAACGGTCGTTTAAATCCCCTGGCTTCACTAGCCTTCACAATGTTATTTAATCACATTT
Organism: Hiodon tergisus; assembly: GCA_025775045.1. Taxonomy (NCBI): domain Eukaryota; kingdom Metazoa; phylum Chordata; class Actinopteri; order Hiodontiformes; family Hiodontidae; genus Hiodon; species Hiodon tergisus. The sequence continues at coordinate 19,308 of JAOVYW010004734.1, read as the reverse complement.
CCATTTTTTATCAATAACTCCAAAATACTGTGGGCCATGCTGTGGGCAAACACTGTGGGCACTCAAATAACTTCATGAAAGGCACACAGCTTTCAAAGGCAGAGAAGCCTTTACTTATTTATCCAAGTACTCACAGCAGTCAAACGGATTGTACAATTACCCAGCCATTCCCAAGCTTTTCCACACTGGTTTCTCAGCATACATGGAAAACAGCTCAGTTCTTCCAGTAGAGTACAGAAACCTTATTCATCACAGCTTATTCCATCGGCAGAGTGAAGTCAGCGTGCACACAGTAAACGCTTCCACAGGCGTTGATGCCAGGGCGGGTGTGGGTGCTTTTTCTATCATTTATAATGATCACTGACAACATTAAAATCTCAGAGTGAAAAAGGTCATGGTTATTGTTTTAAAAGAGATTCAGTTCAGTCTTCCCATTACCCAATTACTTTTCCCAGAGTTTTTTTCGAAAAAAAAAAATTTGGGGGGGATTTTCCGAATTTTTCACTATAAAGCACACAATTGAAAAAAAAAACCCGAAGAAAAAGATCTATGTAGTACACTTTTTGTAAATAATTAAAATAGCATGTTGTTTAAGCACAGTGTAGCGATTCAGAAATGTCGTATAGTTCATACAAAAGTAAATACTGAGGCAAATTTCTATTTCAGAGACATACAAAAGGCTTGAGACAGTCATGCAGCTGTAGCATCATTTAGCTAGTAGAAGAGGTAAAGTGGAGAACATCGCCCATTGAGAAAATGCAGGGATTCTCTCTGTGCTTATTGAGTTTGGCTGGAAGCCACAACCGACCAAGCCTTTATATTCTGTACACAATTACACTTTCCAGAATAATTACCAGCTTTACCGTGAACCCTGTCCTCTCCATAGTGTCATCATTTAAGGTATACAAAAAAACGCATTGGAGACAAAATTGTCAGTTGACATTTTTTCCCTTTTCTTGTAATAAAGAGGCTCCCATATTACACTCTTCTGTTGTCTCAATTTAGGCTGATGTTTATTCAGTTTCTGTTATTATTGTGTAATTGTGGTGACTATGGAACGGCTGAATACTCCTAAGTTTGCTGTCACTGGTTTAGAATTTTATATCAATGTCTGTCACTCAGAAGCAGTTTGACGCAAAACATGATTAATTTGAATGCAAAACGGCAGGTTGCCTATAGTTTCCTCGCGGTGCGCCAGCTTGACAAAGAACACGGAGATTTCTATTTCAGTGAGGCAGAGACATCACCATGATGCTAGAAGACGCAAGAATTTCCCTAACTCGGAAGAGTTGCACGTGGCCACTTTTCTGTCAGACAAATCTATTTATCTATCTAATGTTATATGTACAACACAATCTTTTTATTCTCAGTGAACCTGGCTTTATGTTATTTTAGTTTACCAAAATAATCACTGCTTTTAAAAATGTGCCTGTTTTACAATTCTCCCATTTTGGGTTTTGAGAGAAAGCATTGCTGAGCCATTGCATCATTAACACATTTACATAGGGATATAAGAGAGGTTAACAATATACTTGTAAGGCAGAGTTGATTGGGCAAGCTGGAGGGCAAAATGTGGCTTCCCAGGCAACCAAGGGGCATAACCAACTCTCAGCGACCCCCAAGACACCATTAAATACTCTGTGCCCCTGCAAGCCCAGTACTACGCTGCCAAACAGCCCGGAGCTCAGCGTGATGAGGGGCTGTGAAGGGGTCTGTCCTAGGCCTAAGCCAGCACCTTTGTTTAATCAGGTAGCCGGTTGTATGTAAGTGGAGGAACTTATGTGTAGAGCACTGTTTTGAGGTAATTGTACGCTCTCTATCTGAGGCAAACTACATCCTATTCATGCAAAAGTTAGACCACTAAACCAAACAGATTACTTTTATAGTTTACATCATCATCATCATCATCATAATTACAAATATAGGTGGTAACCTGTATTATGCTTATTTTCCTTTCATGGAATAATGTTTTTCGAAGCAAACTAAAAATTACAGCACATAAAATTGCCTCATATGGTTTTTTTAAGGGTCAATAAAAGTAGCCTGCTTTCATCCAATCCCCATCAGCATGGAAACGGGACCGCAGCCCAGATTTCTGGTTCAGGTTAAGGATAAATTAAACTGCCCTTCTGTCTGTAACATAACTAAACCAATCTGTTAGTTCTTCTCAGTGTAATGGCGGCGCTCACCGGGATTGTATTCGCAAGCAAAGAATGCAGATTACCTGGACCACTGCAGAGAGCAGCACTGGCTGTGTTTGGATGCAGATGCAGACTGGTGTCTGGGAAACTGTGACCTTGCTTGAGGACGCAATTAGGCCACGCTGTTTTGCTCCGATGCTAGCTAGCCTGAGCGGGCGAGGCTCCAGCACCTGATGCAATGGAAAATAAACGCCAAGGCTTGCAGGGAGCAGTCTGTCGCGTTAATGTCTGACCGCAGAGTTGGACGGCAGTGCAGGAGGGAAGAAAAAAAGGCCCCTTGAAATGCTGGCAATGGAGTTCAGCTTCCTGCACAGCTTTAACCGGCAGCATTTGAGAGCCGACAGATTGGTTTTTTAAAGTTGTCAACAGGCATTTAATAAAGCAAATAATCAAACAGCCAAACGGAGGGGGAAAAAACAGACAAATATTTAGTGTGCACATTAAAGGAAGTTTAACGCTAAGCAAATAAACATAATTATATGTTGTAGTTTTTTCCTCCCACAAACATCTGCCACTGCAGATCCATTGGATGAAACACTGACTCACAAGGGATTTATTTATTTATTTTTAATTAAAAGACTATTGTTTCAAGAAGTACGCCACAAGCGTTATTAAGGTCAACTGCTTACTACTCGACATACTCCTGACGCTCATCTTTCATTGCCGTTCAATCTGCCAGAGCAGACTAACAAGACACCGCCAGTATTCCCATTTATCAACCAATTTCTCTTTATGCTTGCATTGCTGCAATTATGTAAATTGGAAGTAATTATCGCTGCCTCCGATTAAGAAGATAAGACCACTAATGCAGTTATGCAATGCCTGTTTTTACTTGGACGCAAACTGCAAGTTTAAAGTGGTTTCGGATTTTTCCTCAGAGAGCAGCAAAATGAGGAATTGCACACCAGAGTCGAGCGTAAGAGAGGCTACAGAAATCAGGCAGCACAATCACCAGTTCTGCACCAACAAAAATAAACACACTTTTCCCAGGCCTAAAGATTTTTTTATCTATTTCTTAAGCTTAGAATGTAAATTGAAAGTCAGGTATACTTACTGGTGTTCTACAAATGTGGTCTCATGATGTTTCCTTCTAAATTCCACATAAATAGCATGTGAGGCATTGCTGTACTACTTCTCATTAGATAGTTTTTCATGCACGTAATGGCCTACATTCTTTACCATTTTACAATTTTATATTTTCTCCCAAAAATTCTTATGGTAAAGTGCTATGTAACAACTTTGACAGCACAGTAAAGAAACATCCTGTCTGAAATATAGGTCACTCAAATAATTGTGACAGTCAAATAAATAAATGTACTTTTGGATCAGATTTTGCAGGGGGGAGGATCTAGTGAAACCCTCCTCAAAATACTAGCAATGGTAATTGTTTATACCACATCCTTTTACAGAGTCCTACATTTTAAGTAAAATACAAAAAAACAAACAAGAACATTTAACATAAAATATAACATACATGTTAGCTGAGTGTAAATCAATTACACTATTATATGAATAGAAATGGTGAGATGTTGGCACAGTTATAATGGACACTTTTGTTGTCCTGACCCTGAATAGCGAATATTCAGACTCCAGCCATTAAGTTAGACTCAAGCAAACATGACAGATTTCTGTAAATTATGACCTGGAAGTGAGGTCAGCAGAAACTTAGAAGTTAGGCCCCATAAACCTCCCAGTCAATATTACTCCTTGCAAACACAGGGAGTGTTTGAAAGGACCTTAAGTTGTCTGCAGACATGCAATGTTTTAAATATGAGCCAGTCGGAGGCAAGGGAAATAAAGCACACTAGCTGGCAGCAAGACAAAAGCCATTTGCTGCAAGCTTTGAGTTGCTTCCCCAAAGAAAATTTGGAATATAAACTAACTCAACAAACGGCGCTTTACCACTGTATGTAGAACATTTTCTAACCTAAGGAGCTTTGAGAAGGAGCGTTTGTCATTGATATGGTAAACAGTGAAATGTTAGCACCTTGACTTTAACTTGAGGAGGATATGGGTGTGTCAGGGGGCGCCATTTACAGAGGAGCTGACAGTAACCCTCCCTTCCTCCCTCCCACCCCCGGACGGTACTATGTCAATTGTGTGCCGCCCCTCAGGAACTCCGAAAACTGCAATATCTGGATCACAGAGCCCAGACTGCGCACGGGCCAGTGCCTTTCCAGATACTGGGAAACTGGAACAATCCATAAAGAAAAATGTAATTTTATTTATGTTTATTGCATTTCATTTAGAAGTTAGCACAAACAATGTTTTGAAATATTAGTGCCTTTCATATTAATGTCAAGTTCAGACGTCAATGTAATAATATTTAACGTTAACCACAGGGTACTTATCAATAGGATGCAGTTGTCAAAGAGCACATGATTAATTCCGGTGAAAGCCGGTAATTTCTTCTGAATGCTAAATGCCGGTAAGCCTTTTGGTTTAATGACATTTTATGGCATTTGTTGGGGCATACAATTTGGCCAGTATCTCAAATATGCATCACAGTGTAGAGCTTTAAACAAGCTCAGAAATATTCATCACTACGGCTTATCAGTTTCCAATGTCAAGCGAGCAGCAGCGTTTGGATTCAAGCATTAAAGAACCTTCCTTTCAGTATCAAGGCCAGACCTGGGCATGTAAAGAAAATATTCAAAAGAGAAACTGATACGTTGAGAGCAGACCCAGCTTACAAGTACAAAATACTACGAAACACGTACAGCCCAAAGCTAAGGTGTCAGAAAGAGTCATGCATGCAATATCAGAAGCGTTTGGCATCTGTCGGGGCAAAAAAAAAACAGAAGAAAAAAAAGCTGTTTTAATAACATGGATGAGAAACAATGCGATAGGAGAAAGAAAGAAAAACCATCTCAGAGCTAACCAAAGGTTTTTTTTTTATCTGGTATGCTGGCTTAATCTAAGTCACTTTACATACCATCAATAACCATGAGGCAAAGAGCAAAGCAAGCATTGTGGGCATTACACGGCTTATTTAGCTTGGACACAGTTGCGTGGAGAAAGCAGATGGGACTTCGCGGCACACGCCCTAATGCTTATTTGCAATAGATAGCCTGTGATTTCTCCATTGCTACAGATGACGACTCACAAGTTATATTGGATTCTGGAGACCCGACACCATCACAACCGTTATTCATTAAATACATCTCAACAGCGCAGTTGCTAAAAAAAAGAAGAGGGGTGGGATGATTTACATAGGTGTCCTAATTATCTGCTGTTTCAGGGTTGGTACCAAAAGGTAAGCCAATACCAGAGCATTTCTGGATCATGCTGAATTAGTTTTCTCAACGGCATGCTCTTTGTGATGAAAAGGCTATATACATACTTTTCCTTAATGTATGGTCCTAACCCAGTTTACAGAAAAAGTGAAGCAACATACAATACACTTTCTCAAAAAAGACTTCCTTCCGCTTGATAGCTTCATTATATGAAAACCATTGCAATTTGTGTTGAAATTCGAAGAGAACTGAGTTTAACCAGCAGTTTATGGAATTATGCATTAGAACGTTTAAAATTTATACACCAACTATATACAAAATGCACTTCAACTTTATACCAAATAACTCTTTATACCAAGTCACTCTCACCTACATCATTGTAAGAATAATATAACAACATTTTATAATTATTTTGCATATCCACATTCAGGTGATATTTCCAAAGCACGTCTATGATTCAGTTAAAGTTTCATTCAGTTTTCACTCAGAAACTCACAATTTAGATTCACAATTAGTGCAGATATAGAAAGCAACATATTCAAAAATATTTACAACTTCAGCATCTAAATCTCAATTACACATCCAATCCAATCTGCAAATCTGTCATGCCAAGGGGATAGAAAGAAAGGAAAAACATGCAATATATACGTCTTGTAAATTTAAATGAGACTGATTCGCACCTTGGGCATGTAAACAATCACTGGCAGAGACTTGGCGGGACGACCTCCGGCGGCTGATTATGAAATAAGCGAAAAGAAAGACACGAATGTCTTCCGTCTGACAAAGGGTGAGCGCCCGAGATTCAGCGGTACGCCAGGATCAGCAGGATATCTGTTCGCTCCCTTTTCAAATGACTGCCAGGCCACCTTAGGCTGTCGGCTAGAATTACAAGACTCTTTAATGATCGATTTATCAGGAAGACAGGTAATTAAAAGACTAATTAGTATTTAATTAGGGATGCTTCTTCTCAAAGTCTTTCTATATCTAACAGCAACATATGGCAAAAGCATATTTTGAACCATTTTTATATTGTAATGGGGATGGAAAGCAGCGCTTCCCCCGCCAATGGCGTTCAACCATCCCCGAGGGGGCTGCTGGGAAGCCTGGCCCCCCGAACTGGTAATAATGTAAATATTATTGTGTCCAAAGCTCCGTCTTGTAATTGCGTTGTTGTGTTGTAGTTCAGTTTAGTTAACTGTATCGTTAGGTGTTTTGGTGATTAAGACCGTGAACCGCTTTGCTTGTTTGTGTGAGGGCTTTCTGTGTTTTCTACTGTATTGTCAGTTCTTTTCACTGCCAGTTCCGCCTTTGTCAAGGTAGTCGTAAGCGCATGTGTAAATAAAGAGCTAGTCTTTCTGTTGAATTGGTGTCTGACTCCTTGCTTGAACCCAGCAGAGTAGTAGCACTCCGAAAAACGCTACAATATCATGGTTTTAAATTAAGATTTGTATTCATTTATTCCAAGTTCTAATATGCCATGATCATTATACATATTATGTAGTATTAAATATATTTTCGATTGTAAGATGCCGACGGTATAAAGTAGAACAAAGCTGATGGGATGCAGCATGAAGGTTTTATCTATTCATCTTTCTATACATAAACACCACCTTTTTTGTGTGAAATTGTTAACATTACAGGAAATCTCACAGGAAATATAGCAAAGCCTTAAATGCATCCATAAAAAACCACAGTGTGAAAAAACACATCCTAAAAATCAAAACAACTGCACATGTTCATGTCATGTCATGACATCTAACAATCGCATTGTAGATTTGTAAAGCTTTGTCATTTACAGGTAAAAAACGCAGGTTGCGTCGAGGCTCTGAAATGTAAAGGTGCATGCTCTGTCATTTGGTACCTACTGTATCATCAACCACACTCTCGGCATGAAGAGACCTGTAATGTAGTTCATGTTTTAACATGATACGCTCGTCTCCATCTCACCATCTAACTTAAAACCTCCTTTAAAATGTACTCTTCTTATCTTAAATCCTTACTGAAAACCACAAAGACATACAGTGCCTATAAAAAGTATTCACCCCCTTAGATTTTTAAATATTTTATTTATTTTTAAAATATTGAATCGTAGTTCATTTGACGTTTCTGACACTGATCCACAGAAAATGAATCTTTCATATCAAAGTCAAACTATATAAAATAATTGCTTGCGTAAGTATTCACCCCCTTTAACTCACCTAAATCATCACTTTGCAACAAACTGGTTTTAGAATGAGCTCAGTTAATTTAATTGGAGATCAGCTGTGCACAGTTGATTAAAGGGATTATAAGTACACATGTCTATGGAAGGTCCAATTTCTGGTCAAAAAAGGCACTTTACTTCTCCTTTTATACTAATTTAACGACCAATCCAAATGTACTTTCTAATCAATTACCACAGTAGTATCAGAAATTAGTATTTTGTTTTATGCACAGTTTTACTGCACTATCAATGCCGATGGCCCTATGACAAAATCTGGTTGATCGATGCCCATAGGAAGCACAAAGACCAGGACCCGCTGAATGGAGTGAAAGAAGAAAGACGTAAGTCTGGTGGAGACCGGGTGAAACCGCAAGTTAAATCATATACAAGGATGTCACTTGTAATACAAACAGAAATACAGAAACAGGTGTTTCACGGTATACTGGAGATTCAACAACGCCAAAGCTTTAGAAAGGGCCCAGTAGTCCCCAACAGAAGCCACACCAAAAATAACTAAGAAGCATCAACCTGTGAACACGAGTGGAATGCATTCGGAAATTAACCTGTTCCATGAGTATACAAGAAAACATACTGGAAGAACTGAATGCCTAAATCTTGTCGGTGAACAACATTCACTCAACAACAGTTACACTCTGAACTGTTATACCTGACACAAACTCCTAAATCTGCCCATTGCGCTTAAGTCAGATTGACTGCAAAAGATGGTTGCCTGTCAAATTTTTTGACATGTTATGATGAGGAGAGAAGTTGAAGTGGCTGTCACAAAAACAGAAATGTGCCTTTCTTGATATTCACTAACAAAAACATGAATTTAGGTGGCAGTGCTACTGACCCAATAGGCTACCTAAAGCTAGAGTGTCCTCACAAGGCATTCCTCAGTGGTGGAATACACAAGTAAGTGCCCTTCGTTTCACAGGGGGGAAAAAATTTTTATCAAAATTTGTGGTCTTGGTTATCCCAGCTCGGGATAACAATAATCAGACAAAATCCTCAGGCTAAAACAATTTAAAGCAATTGCTGTCATACAGTATTTATCAAATTTGGTTGCTTCCGCACTCGTGAAATACACTATGTGGACAAAAGTATTGGGCCACACCTCTTAATCATTGAATTCAGGTGTTTAATTCAGTCCCATTGCCACAGGTGTATAAAATCAAGCACCTAGCTATGCAGTCTGCCTTGACAAACATTTGTTAAAGAATGGGTCGTTCCAAAGAGCTCACTGAATTTGAGCATGGTACTGTAATAGGATGCCACCGTTGCAACAAGTCAGTTCATTAAATTTCTTCCCTTCTAGATAATCCACGATCAACTGTAAGTGTTATTCTTGCAAAGTGGAAGCATTTAGGAACCACAGCAACTAAGCCACGAAGTGGCAGACCACATGAAGTTACAGAGTGGGGTCGCCGAGTGCTGGGGCGCATAGTGCGTAAAAGTCGCCAATGCTCTGCTGACTCAATAACTGCAGAGTTCCAAACCTTCTCTATCTGGCAGTCTGATGGACGAGTCTGGGTTTCGCGAATGCCAAGAGAACGTTTCCTGCCTGACTGGATTGTGCCAACTGTAAAGTTTGGTGGAGGAGGGATAATGCTATGGGGTGTTTTTTTCTGGAGTTGGCCTAGGCCCCTTAGTTTCACTGAATGGAAATGTTAATGCCTCAGCTTACCAAGACATTTTGGAAAATCCTATGCTTCCAACTTTGTGGAAACCGTTTGGGGAAGGCCCTTTTCTGTTCCAGCATGCCCCAGTGCACAAAGCAAGGTCCATAAAGGCATGGTTGGATGAGTTTGGTGTGGAAGAACTTCACTGGCCCGCACAGAGCTCTGACCTCGACCCTACTGAACACCTTTGGGATGAACTAGAACGGAGATTGCGAGCCAGGCCCTCTCGTCCAACATCAGTGTCTGACCTCACAAATGCTCATCTGGAAGAATGAAAAAATTCCAACAGACACACTCAAAAATCTTGTCGAAAGCCCAACTCGATATTAATGCCTATGGATTTAGAATGGAATGTCATAAAAGTTCCTGTAGGTGTCCCAATACTTTTGTCCATATAGTGTAGCTAGCCTGACTAAACAGTAAGACAATATTCTAATACGCAACTCAATTACAAATACCTTTTCCTCAAGGTGACTTAAATATCATTTATGTACCCAAACAAAGCAATTTGGGAACCTTACGCAAGGAATTTGAAAGCCCCGGCTAGGGGGTGCCGGCTGATGATGTCATTCCCTGGTGCCAGAGACAGGGAAATGTAGTTTGTTTGGACTGTGCATGGTCCCTACGCAGAGTATTCAATTAAGGTGACAACCAAACTCAACCCATGCAACCATTTTCTACACTTGTCAGGATATCAAAAAAATTACACAATCAAATAATAACTACAATGTTAGTGAAAAATAAACACGCCATCCTTAAATTTTCAAATAGAGGGTAATTGCAGCTTTGCCCCTGTGGGCAGTTGTTTTGATTTTCTAAGTGTCTCGCCAGAGTTAAGCTCGGTTTGATGTTTATCATAGCATCAGTATTGCTTATCAGCGTTAACATGATCCAGATGGTGCAATAATGTATTAACGGCACAGTGGGATGAAAGTGGACAGTCTTTGTTTGATTATTCTGAATCGGTAATTAGATTTTTCCGTCAGAAGTGTTTTGTAATTGCACAGGTGATTTATTAATGATCTTTATAATATTCACAAATCAGTCACTGCCATGATACATTTACTTGCCTAATTAGATTTTTCCTTCAAAAAACCCTTGCACAAAACTACACACTTTGGCATAAGTTAGCATTTATAACGGGATTGGTTGGTAGTATTTGACAAATCAGGCAATCAAGTTAACTTCAAGTGCAAAGCAGTCAGTCTATTCAATACGCCACCTGCTCCATGTTTATGTTCATTTAGCCTCTGACTTCCTGGAAAGAATCCGCTGTATCTGTGAAAATCCGGTTATAATAACATACTCAAACACAGATTTATGCTTTAAAAAACAAAAAAACATATATATGAAGCAAGAAAACATGCATAACAAAATAAACATATTACCAGTTTAAAAAGTTCTAATATACCACCTATATTTTTGTGTTTCCCAAGTTCCACTATGGCAAATATAAATACAGCATTAAATCCCTTTAAAACTTCAAATTGTGTAGCTCAACATGACTAAATGTCCAGGTTATAAATCCACAGCGGTTCTGAAATACAAACACGGAACTGAATTACAAATGTGTTCTGGTTTGGTGGGTCAGTGATTATTGAGGAAGAAAATCTCGAAGTTAGGACGGTACTGAGGTCCCAAGCGGTTTACTTCTTTGCCACTAAACTCTTTCTCACAGTATGTCAGAGAATTAGAGCTGCATAGCCTGTGTGCTATATAAATAAAGTATTATTATTTATATTAATATTTTACTTGTTTTTAAATCGTGCAAGGTAGGGTTTAGTATTTTGCCAATCCTCTATATTCCCTTACAATATAATTATGTAACTTTTTTTTTTTTAAAGATGCAACTAGTCATAACTTAATCCAATTTATAACCCTGCGGTCTCTTATTTTATGGTTAAGCTTGCAGGGAGTAAATAAAGTAAGAGAGGACATAAAGTCAGAAATTTATTTCAAAATAGCCATAGAATGGGTCATGTTGGGATAAACCTACACACACAGTACTTCAACAGAAGAGAGTCAATATTAAGTATGAATATCAGGACCTTGACCTTGACCACCGCGGTTCATTTTAAACAACAATGCACTCAAATAGTGAGAGACTGAGCATATAAACCATAACATCCAAGGGTTATGCTAGCCTGGATAGTTCACGTTTTTCATGAAGGTTTTCCAATGTGCTCCCATTAGAAGAGATATCAAGGGCCCATCCCAATCGGTCTGATTAAAAAAAAAAACAACAACAGAGGAAAACGCACAGGTTTTCCTTGGGGATTGAACAGCATGCAGCATTCACAGTTCACAAATGGACACTCACTAATGTGCTTGTCGACAGAATCATTTAACTGATGAGAAAAAGAATGTGCACTCTACAGGACTCACTCATCTCTTTGTGCTGTTCCATGGCTGCACAATATAGAAACACTGTGGAAACTCTTGGAAAAACAAAACCCTCACTGTACAGAACCTCCCACATGCAGATACACAGCATACTAATTTAAAGAATATTAATCTTCTCTTCTGCTCTTTCTTTATTTTGCATAAAATTTGCATAAGCTATTGCTTTACAGACATGCATCTGTAATAGGTTTAAGTAAAATAAAAAAGCTAAATCAAAACTGACAAAAGCTGTAAACCCATTTCAGATTTACAAAAATAGATGGATGCGAATCTTTGAACAGAAGGAAGAAGTATACATGTTATGCCTACGCACAACTGTCAAAGTACTGCTTTCTTGGGAAATGCTTTTCATTTCAAATGAAATACATGTGCCCAAAGCGATGTGTGCTTATAGTAGCGCCCCTGCTTAAAGGCGCTAATATCGGCTAATCCCATTTCCCCATGTCTTCACACTGAGTCGTTCAGATAACTCTCTCACGCCTTTGACAAGTGTGTTTCACATGACTCAATAGTGCACCACTTCATTCACCGCACCTGTAAAATCTAAACCCGAGTTTCTTTCCAAGTTTCACTGCTATTTCATTACAAGAATACCTAGTCCCTTAAGCTTCTGGTTAGGAAATGAGAATAAACTCGATATTTCTAAATATTGCATTAACTATTGATTATTATTGCGTAATATGGTATCGAACGGCATAAATATGAATGTAAATAACACACAGTAGAAGAAAATTTTAATTAAGGAGTAAAGTTGAGTTTGAAGTTGTCAACTTCATATACCCTTAACATTACAGTTACATAATAAACTAGTATTTCAGTTTTTTCCTCTCCCAAGGCAGCACATGCAGTAGTCATGGCTGTCTGCAGAAGGTAGACACTTAGGACACCCCGCGTAGGCGTCTTATTGCCCACGTCATGTCCAAACTTGTAGCACACAGTAGAAAAGACTCAGCAAAAACCCACGATAGAGCGTATGTCCATAAACTAAAATGTTTAAGGGGGCGTTGATAAGTTTGAAGCGGGCGCCTAGGCTTGCTTTGGAAGCATTGAAGTACCGTTGAGGATGACAAAACAAAGTCAACCTCAAGAGCAATCAACCTCGATCAGCATCAAAAATGTCAAGGCTTTGTCGACATCGAGAGCAATGGAGCTCAACTGGTGACAATGACGTTAAAGCCAGATAAACATTGAAGCACGTCAAAACCTCAACCTTGTTGAAGTCAGAACAACTTGCCTACATTGGGTTTAGTGTAATGCAATCACTGAATTCAGCCTGCTCCGTGAAAAGGAACACAAAGACGCAGCATTTTCATAAAACAATCGCTATATACCACAGTAAAGCTATGTTTTAAAAGCAGATGAATGACAAAGCCCCACTGAAAACGGGACACATTTCCCCATAAATAAAAATCAATATTAACTATAAATGTTATTTGTCAAATGTAATAGTTTTTTTAACAGTTTTTGTTTTTATGGTAATTATTTTGTCTATTTTTCTATTAATTTTTACTCATTGCTGAAATTCACTTTGCAGCCAGCTACTTTTTTTCTTTTCATAACGGCCTTTGTTGCTTAGCAACAGTAGTGTAAGCCCGGTCTTACGTGGGACCTACAAAGTTTTGCTTTGCGCTACAGACTTATCTCAAGGTCTTATGTTAGACCGATTTCGCTGGACTTAAGCTTAAATTAAGCCATTTTTGTGCAACACACTCCAGATAATTTCAGGTAATCCTAATTCTTAACTTGCCTTAGTGAGACGACACTGAGGTGACTAATGATGATGACAAAAACAGGCTATTCTTGGAGGGAATTTTGTGTTGTTAATAGGGTGGTTATTTTTCTTCTCGTCTCCAAGGCCAAAAGCAATCAGCCTCGCCGCAACATCCTGTCAGCCTCTGAGGCTGAACCGCACGGCAGATTATTCACGCTAAAGCGGTACAACTGGCTCGAACATTTCAATATGTTAGACATGGAATCACAAACTTGTGAAACTTCACTTTCAGAACAGAACATTGGCCTACATGCTTATGTCACTCTCAGTCACATGAAGGTAGCCCTGTGTGTGTTTTCACATTACACAAGGGCCAAAAAGGAGATAAGTCTATTGCATTAAAGGGGCTGTCTGACAGAGGCAATTGTACTCATCCCATAAGGTGAATCAGGATAAGCAGTAAACACACTGGGGCTCAATGCCACTCCACTTTATGTGTGTTTCTTAACGAAACTGTGTGGTATACGGGAAGCGTTGTTTGATGACGTTTAACTGATGACTCCTGGAGTACAAAACTGAACCGATTCTGTAATGTAACATTTGGACTTTTCATTAGAAACCCACTAAAACACAAAAAAATAAAAAAATAAAAAAATCAATCCCTAAATTATTCTCCAATGGTACTTGACAAAATTGTCAAAATTGTTTTCAGGTTTCTCAACTGCATATTAGCTACAGTAAAAGCCTTGTTTCAAAAGCAGTAAAATTATTCAGATATTGAACAGAGGAAAGTCATTCGGCAATGAAATGTTAGACGGTCTTCTGAATTTGCTTCATTGTGGGCGGCAGGCTATTTTCAGGAAAAAAAGCATATACTTGTCATTTATGTGGGCGGCTCTGCATTTTTTCATTTGCTTTTGTCTTTTGGAGAGCAGCAATTTACCACTATTAGATGGTTGATGAGTCAAGTGGTACGAGTGACTTGTCATCTATCTGCTGACGTAACTCCCATCAGCTGAACGGCCCAATGTGTTATGGAAATAAATTCCCTCCGTCACATGGGCCCGAGTCACCAGGGAGCGCACTTGCTGACACATCCACCCTGTGATTAAAACATTTCATTAAGGTGTGCGACTAATTTCCAGTCAGGAAGATGGTGGATCTTCTCACATCTTATAGGCGGGTGGCAGGCTGAAGTACAGCAGGGCGTAACCAGAAAGGAAGGACGGCAGGCTTCCAAGCACAGATCCGGCAGCTTTGTTCAGCTTTGTTCTCATCTGCTCTTTAGATCCTCTCATTGTGTTTATAGAACAGAGCAGTTATTAAATCACAACTGTTAATTCCATTTCTTTGTGATGTCCCTGTCGAGGTAGCATCAGATCTTGTTCTGACAGACCGGGACAAACTTTCTGATATGACATCCTGTACAGCGGCAGAGCCTACACTCAATTATTCTGCTGGGAGAGGTGTAAATGCTGCAATGTGACGCTTTACTCACTTCATGCCTGATTGTGGCTCAGCGGAAAGCTGGTGCACTCGTGACAGAAGTGCTGTGTTAACCCTCAGCCATTAACTAGATGCCCTGGAGTCTGCAGGGCCCCAGCGATCGTTTAATGAAAGGCAATAAAAAATAAAAAACTGCTTTGGAAAAGATTTCCATAGCTTGGCAGCTCTAGAACAGTTTATAAGTCCAAACGAAGGAAAAAATTTAATAAAATCCATAGTGGTAACAATATGCATGTGTGATGTCTCAAGGTACCATCTCCCACAGTGACAACAGACTCATTTATTTGAGAGCAAGGGGACTGGAGGAAGATAAATGTGGATATCGGCCTACAGGGAGAACAGATCCAACCCGTGGACGCTGAGGCTGACTGATGAGGTCTCTCCATAATTTACTTCATGAAGGAGCCCTCCAAGCTACCTCAGACCTTATCCTGAACAGCACAAAATGATTTTATCAGATTAAATCCAAGAAGACCACTTATTGCTCATCTACTGCAAGCTAATCATTGTGGCAACTATTAGTTTTAGGAATGGGCTCACAAAACACAAATAAAAAAATAAATTACAAAGTAAGATGAACAGTGCATGCAAGTTTGTTTAAATCATGTTTAAATGGGGCTTCACTTCGGTTTGTTCAAGTTCAAGCCCCGTGAGTTCAAACAGAACTGAACTGAGCCCATGTTACAAACACACAAAAAACTTATGCTCAAATTGACTGACGTAAGATGTTCCTATAGCCGAGGCAACATATTCAATTTAACTGGGATGACACTATTGGGTGTTGATGGGGAATTGTAGGTTATCACAAAGGGATGGAGATCCCATTCCGCTGCTTATAATGGCATTATACGTTCGCTTCCATAAGTTTAGCTATCCGCTAATGATGCCACCCAGGCTGCTGTGCCAGATAAGTGCTTTTGCAGAGAGAGGGCGGTGAACCGCAGAAGCCAACTCTGCTCACTCCATGACGCATGAATGCCTTTGCTTCCATGCCCTGCAAATGAATTGCCAGAGCTTTTTTTATGAGTGAGCAGCGTCACCAGCCTAGACCTGATTTCCCACCAAGAAGCACCCCATTTCGGCAAAAGACGGCATGAAAGCATCGGTAGGCTTACTTGTTAGGTTGGCACGGTGATGCTGTTGTTAAAATTTCCTCCACCTTCTTATAACACTTCTCATATTTATGAGAGCTAATGTTTTAATAAGCAAAGCAATAGTAAAAGATACATAAAAAAGGCCTCCAAGGACAAAGCAATGACACAAAAATGGGATACATATTAGTCTAGGAGAGCTGATCATGGTTGTACTTGGTTGTGCAAGATAAACACAATGACCAAAAAGCATCAGGGATTAAAGAGAGGCACTGACTTGCTAATGATGCAGTCCTGTCGCCATTTCAAACATTGTGTTAATTTAGGCTACATTAAGAGACCAAAGGACAAAGGGAAAGCAATGGGTCAATCAAACAACATAATTTTTCTTCATGTTCAGACCACAAAGCTTTCAGCAAGTTAAGATCACATGTAATATTCTAATGAGATCAAAATAAAAAGCACAAATTTGATCAAAGCATTGGATCTAGGTTTTCTTCGATTGTTTCTTTTCATCCCCACATTTGATACGGTGCTTCAGCGGTCCTGGATACTTAATCAGTAAGTATAAAGCAAAACTCATCCTTGAAGGCCTTCAATTAGCGTATGCCAGCTGTCAGACATGCTTTTATTTGAATGTTGAATAAACTTTCAACGTAGTCGCTTCAACAACAACAATTAATGTACAATCAGCACTGATACTGAGAGGAAGGATGATTAAAGAAGGATGTATTACCTGGTACAATTACCTTCCTGTACCACATTTAAAGGATTAGCATGAATTTAATGATGATCAAACTACTCTTAATTACAAGAGCTGTCCTTGGACAAATGCTAAGAATCCTGGCAGAAAAGAGGCAACAAGAGTTGAACACAAATCCAAATGTACGATGGAAATTAAACTTGTCATTTTCATTTTGAAAGTGTTCTCTGGAGCTGGCACGGTAGACAGTAACAAACAGCATCTGCTCAGATAGTCCAGACTCCCGTTAGTGACTTAGATAAAGGCTGTGGGAAACTTGATTCCCAGCTCCATAGCCTGTCTGGAAATGAATCTGCGGTGCTCTATAAATCTTTTTTCTTCATTTGTCAACCACATTTCTAACATGAGGAGAAGTCAATTAGCTTCTCTAAAGCAGATGGCGCAACAATGCTTATTAGCCTAAATCTATGAGGAAAAATAGGTTACTGTCATATTTACAAGATATTTGTCTGCTTCACGTAAAAGGCCTACTCGCTTTAAAAGTTCTAAAATCACTTAGAAATTAAGCAAAAGTCGGGTTCATTAACGATCAATATAAAATAACAATGACATTTTTTTAATTTCATTTAAGATATATATATTCATTGAAAATTGCAATCCTCTGGCAGATAAATGTCACCAACAACTGTAAGAAAAAAAAAGATGAATTACTTGAATTGCGTTCAGACCTAAAACCTGTTTTTTTAGCTCTGTGTGTAATTGGATTAGGGTTGATGTGGATGGAGGGGTTCGGGTTCAGCCGCAGTCCTCTAGGGCTAAGGTGCCCTTTGAGATAGGAGGGGAAAAGGGGACACCGTAACTAAGTAACTACACATTTTATTGTTTTTTATTACTACTATGTATTGCACTGACATTTTATATTACACTATGGGGCAAGAGGAAAAAAAAATATTTGGACTAGTCAATACTTAGTTAAAATGAAGTATTCTGCAAGTTTTTTAGGAATAAGTCTCCCAAAGTTGCTCACCAGCTAGGTGCAATTTCAGCTCATTCTTCTTGACAAATTTCTCATGCCCTCCCAGGTAGGTAGGGAACCACTAATGTATTACAAGTTTTCCTCTAAATTCGCAATAGGATTCAAATCAAGAAACTCACTTCTCAGGTCACTCCAGTGCTGTAGGTCATGGTCCCACTGAAAGGTAAATTTGTAACCCATTTTTTGGGTAGCTGACTGAGACAGGTTTTCCTGTAGAATGTACTAGTACTTAGCTCTGTTCATTCCCCCTTAGATCCTAACAAGCCTACCTGTCCCAAAATCCAAGATCCTGTTTTTTTCAGTAATGGCTTGCTTCGTGTCAACCTTACAAACAGGATATAAGCTATCCTATTTGTAAGGTTGAGGAGTGTTTCTTTCAAAGTTGTCATTGGGGTCACAAAAGCAATCCCCTCGGTTTCCTCAGGCATTGTCTGGGTGGTACAATACACCCCCCGATTCTTTATAAATGAGTAGACTGTGCTCAGAGGGATATTCAGAAACTTACCCATAAAAAATCCTGTTCTATTACAAAAGAGATGTAAGAATAATTGAGAAGAAAATTCACTTCCGCGATGACATGAATTAAAACAAACTTTTAACTAGTTAAGAAAAATAAATGAGCAAGTATAACATTTTATTACATCTTATTTTACATATACACTATATGGACAAAAGTATTGGGACACCTACACATTACACCTACAGGAGCTTTTATGACATCCCATTCTAAATCCACAGGCATTAATATCGAGTTTGTCCCCCCTTTGCAGCTATAACAGCTTCCACTCTTCAGGGAAGACTTTCTACAAGATTTTGGAGAGTGTCTATTGGAATTTTTGCCCATTCTTCCAGAAGAGCATTTGTGAGGTCAGACACTAATGTTGGATGAGAGGGATTGGCTCGCAATCTCCGTTATAGTTCATCCCAAAGGTGTTCGATAGGGTTGAAGTCAGGGCTCTGTGCGGGTCAGTCAAGTTCTTCCACGCCAAACTCATCTAACCATGCCTTTATGGACCTTGCTTTGTGCAAGAAAAGGCTCTTCACAAAGTTGAAAGCATAGAATATTCCAAAATGTCTCGGTAAGCTGAGGCATTAACATTTCCCTTCAGTGAAACTAAGGGGCATAGGCCAACTCCAGAAAAACAACCCCATAGCATTATCCCTCCTCCACCAAACTCTACAGTTGGCACAATCCAGTCAGGCAGGAAACGTTCTCCTGGCATTCGCCAAACCCAGACTCATCCATCAGACTGCCAGATAGAGAAGCACGATTCGTCACTCCAAAGAACACGTTTCCACTGCTCCAGAATCCAGTGGCGGTGCGCTTTACAGAACTCCATCCGACGCTTGGCATTGTGCTTGGTGATGTAAGGCTTGCATACAGCTGCTCGACCCTGGAAACCCATGTCATGAAGCTCCCGGCACACAGTTTTTGTGCTGATGTTAATGCCAGAGAAGATTTGGAACTCTGCAGTTATTGAGTCAGCAGAGCGTTGGCGACTTTTACGCACTATGCGCCTCAGCACTCGGCGACCC
>JAOVYW010004733.1:0-12871 GCA_025775045.1 Hiodon tergisus | reverse complement strand
TTCACCCCCCCCCCCCCCCCCCCCCCCCCCGCTGAACATAGCGTTCCTTTTCAGTCAGTTTCCTGGGTTTATATTTCAGTTTTGTCAAGGCATTGGTATAGATACGGTACGGTTTATTACCTGTGTCTTGCTTCTAAGGAAATAGACTGATTTTCTGTTTTTAAGAGCCCAGCGATATCAAAGACATACCTGGAGTTCATTGGCTCTAGTGATGACAGAGTTTATCTGAACTTCCAGGGTGTACAGCAGGTTTGCAGCGTTATCGTCTGTACTTTTGGAAGTGTCTGTGAACTGGCAGGGGACTGACCCTTCGGACCACAGGTGCCAATCAATAGCAGACACCAGTAAACAAAGCCAACGGAGGGCTTAAAGGCCTTGCTTTGAGACTTCCTTTGGGGCATCTGAAACACCTCACTCTTCCCCCTCCTGTGTGAAGGTTCACACGCCTCAGGCTCCCTGGGATTTTTTTTGGGTGGCGGTAGGCTGGGATCCTTTTTCCAGTCACTGGAGGATTTTTTTTTTTGCAAGCTCTATCACTGCCTTTCTGAGGAAGAAAACCCTCCCACTTGCAAGGTGAATCTTTTAGACAGAGAATTCTGAGACACTAAGCGTTCTGTGCATTCATGGCCTCTATGGGCTAGCGGATCAAAACCCTGAGAAACCTTTTTGTAAACTCAGTTGTTGCACTGTTTTTCTTTCTACTAATGTTTTTTATAACCTTAACAGGATTGTCACACTACTTAATCCTTCTATTTAAAAGAAAATTGTTGGTCATTCTTGCAAGAGAAAGTTGTGCTGGTGATTGAGATAGCAGGTAGGGGGGTCAGTATTTTTACTGTCTGCTTCTCTTGAGAGAGTTTTTTCAGTTTTCGGGAGCACTCCCATTGGAATGTCACCTCCAGATGACTTGGTGACATCATTGCGCATCACGTAGGATCGCATTGCTGTCTTAAACTGAATGTGACAGCGGGTTGCAAATTAAAAGTTAATTTTCAAGTACGCCTTACATATACGCTTTTGTGGACTTTTCGGTTCCATCTTTACATTATAACAATTGCCCTATCTTTAGTTCTGTGGCCTTAATGGGTATTAAAAACTACACACTTTCAAAACACTTGCCTCAATTTGATTTGTTGTGCACAGGACTATGCAATGCCAGCATATTTCAAGCTGGAATGTGATAAAATAGTCCCATTTGTTGGCCGTAGCGTGTCAGTCTGGTGCATCTCTTGTTTTGAAATGCATAGAGGTAGCCTAAATGCTTCTAAGTAAGCAACACAAAGTGAAACACTGAAGTGCTGTAAATTGACTTTGCGCATGTAACCTACCCGAGCCTACCTACGTGCGCATCTTCCCATCTTCCACGCGCCTTTGTAGCCTGTAAGATCCGGCTGTGCCAAGCGCTGCGCTTCGCCGTGTTACCTAATCTACATTCACAACGTCTGTTAGGCCGAAGGGTCTAGACCCAAAAAGACACGCATTGGAAATCAGTACAGGGAGTTCTACTATACTGCAACACATGGGATTTTCGAATATTCTTGGGTTGTAGAAAATCCCCCAAGAAACAGCATAAGTGGTGATGGAGGGAGACGTTTGCTAGATTAGTTCTGTATTTTCATTTGGAATGTGTGTTAGCAGTTTTTTAAAAAAAATATTAGATTAAATATTAACAGATCATGTTTTTTCATTGAAGATGCTAGTAAGCAAGCCAAACCAACAACAGCCAAAACACGTTGTGATAGTATTTTAAATTAGTTGATACTGTGTTTATAAAACTTTTACTTGTTTTAAATGTTTAAAACGCTTCATTGTGTTCCCTGCTAAGTTCCACGTTTCAATAGGGTTTTTTTTATTAATTTGTCAAGTAAAAATTGGCGTTTCGCGGAATTACCTGTCAGGATGAAGAAATGTTTTTGAAAGACGTGCTCCGCCATTTCTTCCATCGGCCTTTAGTGGGCACTGTTACTTTTGGAATCGGTTCAGAACGCCAATTTACAAATGTAACCGTAGGCTTTGACTTATTCTAACGGAGAAGCGTAAGTAGACTTTAATGAAGTCTGCACATGTGACCACCCCTTCTTCGATGTTGTGTCCATGTATGTAGATGTCTTGCATTGGTATCTGGTCATTTGATTCTCGTTTTTGTGATGCGTCCGCCTAAGTGTTCGAGAATTCAGTTTCTGCATTCGTACCTGCCCGTTTTAATAAAGATCCTTTCTGCAGCAATACTTGAATTCTTTTTTTTATCTATCGTTATTTTTATATCCCCAAACCTTTAGAAAATAGACAAAAACAAAACAAAAACAACAAATTGAGGTGGTCATGATGCCTTAAATATGTGTCGTATTTTTCGTACAATTCCTTCTCAGACTTCTTTGTTACTATTTACCGTCTTGCTGCATTTTTGTATGTGATTTCTCTTTAACGACTCTATGTACTGTTCAAAACTGTGTATACAAATAAAATTGTATTAGCAAAGACCTATTTTTATGGGTCTTTAATATGTGTACAGATATCCCACAGCTTCACCGGGGGTTTGGTTCTAGATTTCTTATCATTATTATAGTTGTTCTTGTTTGTTTCGCAGGTAACGAATCAGGATTTCAGATCTTCTTTGTTGGAATGCTTAAATTGTTTCGGGAATTGAAAAAAATAGCAGACTACAGCCGCACGTGATATTGCGTCACGGTATTTGGCAGAGTGGAACGAGGGAAACCCGTTCGGGCTGCGTTCGGACTTTTTAAAGGCAGTTCACGGCGGTTGCCGATGATTTCCTATCTCCGTTTGCGTAGAAGTGCACGTGAGATTTGTAGTACTTCTATAGTACTTATAGTATAGTATAGTATTGGGCCACACATACTCTGTCAAGTTTTTCTTGTACTTCCCCTAAACGTAGAGTTCTTATCTATACTGTATTCTTATATCTATCCTATTGCATTGCTCATTTAATAGACACGCATTTACGCCAATAATAATAACTTTATGGAAATAAATCAACTCTTGAGGAGATCTGAATATTGCGACTGTCCATACTTACTTATTTTTTACAGTTTAAAAATGTGTGTGTCGCAGGCCATGTTGCGGATACCGTGATTCGTACAGACAAATTTTAGTTAAAGTACACATGTTCCCTTATGCCTGGCCAGTATCAGGTCGACCTACATCCTCACCACCGCTGACAGCTGACATCTCCCCGAAAGGAAATTTTCTCAGGGTGGCTCGTATTATGGATGAACTATCTGGAGGTATTCTACACTCTCTGCGACTTTCCCGAAGCCTTACATATAGACGACATATCATATACGTTGCAGCTGCTTCACACAAGGCTTTAGGGCAATGGGAAGATACAGTTTTCGGCTTTAATTAATATTCCCGCATCCTATCACCTCAGACAAAAGCTCTAAAGCGGCATGCCAGCCTATCTGAGGTCACTCAACTCACCTCTTGTTGGACAGAAACTGGAATTGAACACAACTGGCGACGACCACAGTTAATTTGGCCCCTTCCACGGAAGTGGAGCAGGAAATTGTGTCATCGAATGCCGCTTTGTTTCTGTCAACAGTGTTAATTTCCGTTTGTCGCCCCGGCATTCTCTGTCACCCAGTTCCTCGGATGGCCAAGATGTGCAATGAGAGCGGACCTAAAGCGACGCACCACACACTGTACTGATGGAACCAACTCATACGGTAACCTGTGCTTTTGGGACGTTTTCGAATTCATGTTTCTTTACTGTATTGTTTATACGCGTACTTTGGAAAAGTTAAGATAAAAAAATAATTGCTGCTGGGTGTGTTTCCACAATGGGCGATAATTGATTGGAAGTATTCGAATTTCCATAATCGTTAACTATAGCATATTATTTCAAATGAGAAGAATTCGATGAATAGACTACATGGATGGAGTTTTTATTTAGTCTGTGAAGAAAAATACTGTTTAGTGACAGGAAAAAATATGTGTTATGAAAAAATATGTGTTATGAAAAAATATGTGTTGCGAAACCTAACGTGATGTAGCTCGTATTCCAAAACCGTGCTCATGTGTGGTCTGACATCCTGACCGGGAATGTTCGGTATCTTTTATCACACAACTTAGGCCATCGTTCCAGCGTGCCCAGTGGCAAGGTTTTATGTCTACCGTAAAAAAAAAAAAAAACCCTAACCTAACCTCAATTTAAAACATTAAGTTCTGGCATATTCGTAGATAAGTAATATTGTAACATAAAGCTATGAGGCATTATCTAGACGTCCTCAAATTAGTAGATTGGGGAGTTCGTGGTTACGACACAGCACATGTTATTTTGATCTTCAGAACGAATACATTAAAATTAAGTATCCTAGTTAACGTACACAGTTAGGTAAACAAACTGAACAGAATTGTCAAAATTATCCGCAGCAATTGTCCCGTTACAGAACTTCGCCGATTGTGGATAAATGAGCAGCTGCGATTGGTTATAGTGAGTGTCTCTCACATATGAAGTGGGCGGGGATGACAGAAGAAGCAAAATCTTTTACTTTCACAGATGCCACAGCAACAGCTTCAGTGACTGTATTTGCGTCGACGATGAGCAGAAGTCTACAAAACACTTCAGAGGTGTGTTAGTTAGTATAACGCAGAAATGGTTAGACCGTGTGCTGGACAAACGAAACCAGCTTTTTAAACCACTGGTTATCTCCGGCGTGCTTACAACTTTACTGTATGGATTACATACATAGCCAAAGGAAATTTTCCCATGTTTCAAGACTTACTTTTTAACCCCGTTATTGTGGTGGAGTCGACGTATCAGTATAATTAAGGACCCGCCAATTTCGAATTGATCTTCATGCAAACCCTGCAAATTGAAGACAGGACGAACTAGGGAATCAACTCTTTGTTTATAGACATTAATCGACCCACTCAAGCAGACGCGGTGTATTGATGCGCCCGCATCAGTGGTGTAACGGTGAGCTCGTCATTAGTAATATCCGTAAAATCTAATCTTAATTTTAGTTCAGTTTCAATGTATTCTATAACTGAGTCCTTAAGGAAGGCGGATTACCCCCCCCCCCCATTTTATACTATATATGTGAATTGGTCGTACTATTAAATTACTGCGCCCCTCCTCTTATAAGACAATAAAATGGTTTGCCTGTGTTTTTTAATCGATTTCGTGAGTTTTGCTTGGTACTGTAGGCTGCCTTAACGCCGATTCGGTCTGAGACGTTATTGAATTGTATGTTCTCCTTTACACTTTAAGAAACATACCTATGTTCCCGGACAACTTTTTTATGCTTTTACGTTAACGTTACGTTTTTAGCCTTTTTCAGTCATTAAAGAGCTCTTGTGTAGCGGTTGTTTTTAGTTTTTATTGTCATTAGTGCCTTGCTAAATTGAGTAATCTGTAATATTTACAGAAATATATTTTTAAAGGTTTTACTTTATTTTTGCATATTAGTCTTCTCATCGTGTTCCTTAAAGTGTGTGCTGTTTTTTTCTCTTATCAAGCAACACATTTCCTACGTGAAGTGCGGACAGTCGTATTTTCCGTTTACATTTCCACGAAAAAAGTTAGCTATTTACATTTAGCTATAGGATATATCAAAAGTTAAGTTAAATTATGAACTGGATGGAACGAACTACACATCCAGTCAAAAGATTTTTCTCGTAATATTTAAATGTAAATACAAAAACAAGTGTCTTATGACTATTTGGTTTGGTTACGGGTGGGATGTAAACACAGAAATTAAAAGTGCATTCAGTTTCGTCTCTACTCATAACAGCACGTTGGCCAATTACTGAGCTGCTGCCACCAACGAGACGGTGACGTGGCATGGCTGCCACCGTATACTCGTAATCAATAGATACTTACACAGCTAATAATTTTCCTTATGGTTATGGGTTGTCTTGTTCTGTAAGTGCGTTTTTAGTCGACTGTAAAGGCAGGAGCATGGTTTTTGAGATGTATTAAAAACGGACAGGCATTACAAGATGTATTCTTTAGTTTTCTCCTGCTCAAATGTTGCTTGCAAAAAAAGATTTTTTTATCAAATCTGCTTTATAAAAATGTAGAGTTTTCAAAAGCATGATTTTATCTACTCTAAAACGAACACGTGGGTATATATGTGTGCGTGTGTTTAGCTAAAGGAGTGACCATGATCATAAGACTGGACGTTCTTCAGACTTGAATCCACTCTTCAACAAGTTTTGTGAGAATAATGGTTTTAAGATCACGGTTGGCATATCACACCCATGGCTGCCCTTGCGGTAGTGTTTGGCGTTAAACATTTTGTTGGAGTCAGAGATAACTAATTAGCCCCCTTATGATGAACAGCCGTGCTCCGTTCAGGATTAACTCCCTGCCATTAAGCAGAACATAGTTTAAGTGAACCGTCCACCCACATCTGGGTTGTAAATCTCTTACTGCATATTCGACCGGTGATCTAACTCACTCACAGCTGAAAAACACACAGTTGAGGACTTGAGCCTTTTGTCTGGACTGGATCGAACAGTTGCGCAACAAAATGAGTAATAAAAGATTGTTGTGAAATACCAACTGTTGTGACTCAGACAAAATGGTCCCAGAAGAAAGGATGAGAAAATAGATAAAAGGGCATTTCGAAACAGTCTACCGCTTGGCACAGAAATGATGGCATGAGTTAAACAATGCGGTCGCAGCAGGAGAACTATCTATTATTACTCACGAAATCCCAAATGTCTCATCAAAACCAGCGTCGTGGTGTTGAAAGGAAGCATTGGGTTTCCAATATCGTTTGGGAGGTTTTGCATGCTTAGCAATAGTCTGTTTCTTGGAACCTTATTCTCCCATGCAGAGATTCTTGTTTTTTTTGGCACAAAAGATTTTGAAGATTAAAAAGCCAGATCAATGTTTTCAGCATTAGTCTGGCAAAGCTCTAGGTAAGGCAAGGGAACCCTTTCTGGCTTAATTTTGCACAATGGAAACCCAGTTGAAAGTGGTGAAGAATTGTGCCATTATTCAGTGCCTGGCTTGCAGAACCTTTCCACGGTGACTTAGAGCCTTTGCACTGCAGAACTTCATGAATGGAATCTTTTTTTTTAGGATGTGTGCCACCACTTCAGAGAGATAACTGATCTAGTGCACTGGAAGTCTTAAAGGCATTGTTCCAATCCCGCCTGCTCGTCTGTCATTTCATTTTCAATGCAGTGTTTTATGTTTGGTAAGTGCATTTAAACCGCAAAATCATTAGCTGTTTTAAAGCTTTAAAAGACTGAAAAATGTCTAATAATAAACTTTAAGTTCTAGTTTAGTTGCTTCTCGCACACCAAGTGAGTCAAATTCCCTTGTGTCGTGAATCCCTCTAGGGATTCTTCAGAACACCAAAGAAATAACACCAAAGTTTCTACATTTCATCTAGCGTGCGTAAACTCGAGAGTGACTTTCTGTCAGAAGATGGCTTGTTGAGTTTTCTTTTTTTACAAAACAAGAAGTGTAAGGTTTGATGTTCTTCACCTGGGGAGGTATGCTTTAATCACCCCTGTCTCTGTTCTGTAGTGTATGGTGTGCACATCTCCCGAGGCGGGGTCATGTCCCGGTCTCGGTATCTGCCTACCAGTCCACTCTCTTTGACCTGGATATAGTTTGATGTGACCTTTGTAACGCTTCCTGCACATGGGCGCCGATGGCAGAACTGGGTTTGAAAATGCTTATGGGGTGGCACTTTTTCTAAAGGGATGAACATAGCTACCTATGGCTAAATATATTTGCTGAAAACTTTATTAAAAAATAATATTTTCCTATTACATGTCATTAAAAGAACTCTTGCTCCTGGTGTATGGACCATGTGTGATTTATTAGAGCGCTGCATCTTGCCACCTGTACGAGAACCTCAGTGGTAGCAATCAAAAGGGAAGCTACATTAGGTGATATTTAATTCACAGTAAACATAAAAGAATAATTCACTGGAAATAGGTGTAGATGTACATGTATAGTGTGTAAATAGGTGGACGAAAGTGTTTATGTTAATGGCTTAGCCTTTGAAAAGTGTTATTCTTCCTTTTCTTGATATTTTGAAGTAGCCTGTTTGCAAAGATAACATGAGCAGTCTAGCGCTGGGTTTGTGTCTAGTTTGTTTGTTTGTGTGTGTTCTGTAACTGTTGAATCATCTGCATAAACCGAAATAGATTTCAATAGTTCACATAATTAAATTAGGAACGGGAAACGCATAGTGTGTCTGAGAATATCTAATGCGTGTTTTTTTTTTCATTTTAAGGGTTGCCCGGTTACCATGGTTGCACAGATATCCAGACTCTATTCTTGGATTGAAATCTAATCTCTGCCATGTGAGCACCTGAAACCGTAATCTAACACCGGGGAAAACCTCACTGTCCCTTGCGCGATGTGGCTTTGCATGCTGGGTTAGAAAACTTAAGTTTGCACTCTAATTGGCCCTTTGCGGCTGGAACCTTCCGTAGGAAATGTTCCCAAGATTGCGACCATGATAGCGTAATGGAGGATAATTCACTGTGGTGAGCTTATTACTCGTATCGCCTGCCTGTGGTGTATCCAATTTGTCCTGTTAAAAAGGACCACATTGTCTTGATATTCCGATGTTCCGCCATCTACACCTTCCGTAATCTATGCCAGTTATCGACAAATACGGATGCACGGATGCAAATTTATCTCCAGTTGTTCTTTGTCTGATTGGCCCTTGAGAACTCCTCTGCCACACCCCTGCAGGTGGAAATAAAATTGGTTTATTTGTCAGCTTGCCGTGTGGGAACTAGACTTAAAGCACGATGTCAAGAAGTGTGATTAAATCACGATCCTAATCAGATGTATCATTATTTTGTAGTGCATGAGTATGTAGGGTGATTGGTCTCTGTACCCACTTTCAAATTCATTTTGTTTTCTTAAAACGAATGTTTGACACTTATTTAAGTATACAACCTTGAGAGCACTTGCTGTGCGGTGAATGAAATCCAGACTTCACTTGCATGGCACTCGTAGTTGTTTTGGTAAAGAATATGTGGAAATGCATCGGTTTCCTTGAATGAACTGCGGTTTTTCCTGACAATAACAGGCTCTGCTGGTCCCCACGCGTTCTCCTAAAAAAAGCAGCATGGATGTAGTCAGCCCGTCAGACTGCGGGAGTTACAATAAACGTACCGGGAATGTGTCAGCTCAACGCCACTGAACCCGTACAAACTCGCGTGGTTTTCCTTACACCAGACTTCAAGAGTCAATCAGTGGTAGTGGGTTTTGGCAACAGCGTGAAGGTAATGACCTGCGTTTTTTGCTGTTGTTGTTGTGGAAAACATGTGAAATAGGGTCGTTGAGGACACACGTGCGTATTTCCACACTGCCTCTCTGTTAGAAAGCCCAGCCCAGCGGGGTTGTTATTGACAATGTAAATGTTCAGACTGCGTTTCATTGCATTGATCTGGCTCTGGGACATCGCGCTTTGCTTCACGGCTATCAGTCAGGGGGAGTTCTGGCGTGTCAGAGTGACATTCATGAGATGAGTTGAGTGAAGTTTTCTGTTTCTCTGCTGAATTGGAACGCACCTGTTGTGGTTTCTGGCGGGCACAGGTGGTCCTATCTTGCCTTGGTATTAGCAGTGGGATATTTAAATTCGGCTCAGATTTCGGGACTCAATTCCACTGCGTGGAAGGGGAATTTTGTCCATACTGGGTCAAACCAATGAAGATGTTTCTTCTACATCTCTAATGGATTGTGTGGTACCCGAAACCCGAAGTAAGATCATTTTCACTTGTGATAGGCATGTGCCAGCCTTTCGTTGCCTCAATGTACAATTTCCTTGTATCTTTAGCAAGTAATGTGGTAGAAAATAGTTCAAACCAGTTCGGAATAAAAATACCCCTGAAGGGCTTTGACCCAGCAGGTCTTCGGCCTCCATTCACACCAGAAGTGGGCGACTCCGGTTCTTAAGGGCCACAGGGGTGACTGGTTTCCATTCAACCTCACATTTTAATGGTTTAATTGGATATTTAGGTAATTTGTTGAAAGAAATCAGGGACCCTCCTTGCTTGGATTTAAACAGGTATCTTTTTGCCGTCAAATTAAATGCTGAGCTGCAATAAAGGTCTGCCGACCTGGTGACCCTCACTTACCGTCTTACATCCCAACTAATTTAGCTCTGTGCATGTCTTCTCTTGGGGTAGGGTGCCTCTGTGGTCTGGGGCTGATTTACTCCAACAAGTCGTGCACCATGCCTCCAGTTACCTTCCAGGAACTCCCCCTGGACATCTACATGGTCATCTTCGGGACCGGAATCTTCGTCTTCATCCTGAGCCTGATCTTCTGCTGTTACTTCATAAGGTGAGGACCACAGGTACCGCTAAGTCATTGGGGACAAATCTCTGTGCTTTAAATGCAGATTTGATCAGAGGGTCGTGCGGATTTCATCAGAGGGGTCGTGCTGATTCATAACGGCGTTTGTTATTTAGTCATGCCTGGAAATGGACCTAAACTTTGACTATAATCGAAGCACTGGTTCCGAATACTGTGGATGAGTCACACCAGAATACGGGAACATCTACCATTTTAGCCATCTTGGTTCACATAAGCGTTCTGGGATCATTTTGCCAACTGGTTACAGTCATGTCTTGGAAATCATTTTATTATTTTCACTAAATTAGGTTGGACTTGGTATCTCAAGGCCAAGGCTGCTCTCATTTCTCAGTTATGACCTCTCTCTGTTTCGCACAGGGTATTCTGTAACTAGATATGTTCTCCGTATACCGGCTTCTAGGACAGAAATTGTGTAGGCCGTTTAAAAAAAAAATTATTTACAGATTTTAGTTACTTTTTCAACTTTCTATAGTGTTTCACGCATAACCTCACTCGCACAAACACACACACGTCTTTCACCCCCCCTATCCCAATAAAAGGCTCTGAGGCAACAGTTCGTCTTTGTGACCAATGCCAGATCCCTTTTTTTCGTAACTACCACTCGGTGTGTGTGTGTGCGGGTGGGTGTGTGTATGAGTTTCTGTGTTTGTGTGTGTGTGAGTTTCTGTGTTTGTGTGTGTGTTGGGGGCAGGGGGGTGGGGTTTTGTGGCTACATTAAATAATCGCCCAGTCTGTCTCTGTTTAGTACCAGTAAAGCAGAAGAGGCCACTGTGCTTGTAGGGATCTCAGATTAGCACATCTGCATGCTGGGAATTGGAGTGCCTGGCATCCGATCCCAAGCTGGGATTGCTAAAACCATGTGTTGTATGGACCTCTTGTACGGACTGTATGTAGGGTGTGGCAGGGTTTGTTATTCTGCGTCCACGGTGCCACCCCTGGGCATTGGGCCATTGTTGGGTCAGCCAGGCCAGCCTCATCCTCATAACAACACGCTCCCTGATGAGCGTGACGACTATTGTGTACGGACAGGAACCGCAGTACACTCAGGAAGTTGGAGCACAGGAAGCGACAGACGTCATTCCACAGGTGGGGTCCCGGGGCTCATGGGCCCACCAGAATTTACAGGGGTTTTGGTGAGCAGCATGTGATCTTTATTTATTAAGAAGCAAAATGAACACATGATTATGTATTTGAGCAGCAGGGTGGCGTAGTTGCTAAGGTATTTGACCTGTAAGCTGCTCTAACGAAGTACTGGATCAGAACATCAGCTGAGCGGCTGAATTTTTTGTGTGTGTAAATAACAGAAGCAAGCCAAACACGGCCTTTTATTTATGGGTTGTTTTCGTCTTGCTGTGATGATGTGGCATGACGCTAACATAATCACGTAAGTGTGTAACGAATTTTCAGATCCCCGCTTAGTTAACTGCGGCTTGGTTTCATTGGTTGCGGCTTTTCTCCTATTCCAATCCCTGCTGACCATCCTTGTGTGGTTAATGCAAGCACGGTGCTTTTCCCAAAACGAGTAATCGAATCACAACCCGTTTTCTCTCGTCAGGCCGACTGCCGTCTGCGCGAGTTAGCCCGTGAGGCGCCATTGGTCCTTGCTGGAGGTTCTTGTTTAATTTAGCAACCTGACGCTGTATTGTCATACCTGCGTGGTAAAGAATGGGTACCCACCCCTCCACATGTCATGTACTTAATGGATTTCTGTCGTTTCAGTTACGTCGCATTTCGTGTGTAAAGCCGGTACCAGTGTGTGGTTAGGAAAGTTATTTAGCTTCCACACTCCCTCACGTGGGAAGAGTGTTGTTTGAGGGCGCTCTCCTGTTATAGGCCCTGCTTATTCTGCACAGTTGCGTAAGATTTAACAATGTCGTTTCATCGGTGGGATTTAAAGGGGATCCACAAGGCACTAAGGGGTTTTTAGTCAAAGCCCAGACCCACATCTGTGTTTACGAACAGTGCCAAAATGGGCTGTCTCATGTTGTACTTGATATTATGATTGATATGGTACCCCTGATGTCAGGAGGTAATGGTTTGAGCCTAGAGAGCGATTTCCTGTTGGGGCTTTTTTAAAGGCAGTTCTGACTCAGTGTTGAGAAATGATTTTGTGTTGGTGGCTGTAAAGCTGCCATTGACTGGGAGAAGGTAGCAGGATTTCCACATCTCCTCATTTCATGTGCAATAGATTAGTATCCAGGTCTTTTATCAAGTACCTACAGCTGAATTTTTAAATCTCTGCCCTGTTTTTTTTATTTGCTAGTTTTCTGTCTCTCTCTGTCTGCTACCTGCAGCCTTGGTTATGTTAAGTCCAGTGCATTAGCTGCCGGACCACCTGTTCTCCTGACAACGCATCTGCGGTGTACTGGTGACAATTGTCAGTGACGTCAAAGTAGTGAAGCTGTTACTCATAAACTACACCATTGGGGTGTGATCAAAATAAACAACACCAACAGGTTGTTTTGAAAATAAACTACACCATTGGGGTGTTGTCAAAATAAACTACACCATTGGGGTGTGATCAAAATAAACTACACCAACAGG
>JAOVYW010004731.1:0-10343 GCA_025775045.1 Hiodon tergisus | reverse complement strand
CTCACTGGAGGAGAGGACCCAAGTTTTATGTCAGGACCTGCATTCAATGTAGCATCAGCAGCCCCTGTCACATTGGAAAAATCTTGACATTCATTGCCGATCAAGGCAATAGTGGCATTCTACAATGCTGGCAAGCAAGGATCGCTCCCAACGCAGTTAAATACAGAAAAAAGAACTTCTACAGGTTCAGGTGGCTATCGACGTTGCTGCCAGGGTAGGAAGGAGGTGTCACTAAAATGTGTTCCTAGCAGCCATGCATCTTCAGTGGCGGTCTCCAGAGAGACCTTCCAGAGAGACCTTCCAGAGAGACCATCCAGATTTATCGAGCAGCAGGAGCCACTCCATCAGTTTTTAAATTAATTTAATTATTTGTAATAAATTCGTTGTGCACTATGGTGAGACGCATTGTAATTGATTACATCCAAAATAGCATCTTTATTAATGTGGAATTAGGTTAACTGCATTTGATGTCTTTGAATGTTTTAGAAACAGCAAAAGACTAACGCATTGTGATGTACACAAGCTAGGCACTGATATAATTTAAGCATGTTGGCTGTGAATTTACTGTATACATATTTGATTTTGTGATACGCCTAAGTATTCTCGCTTCACTGGTTCGGCTAACTATTAAATGTAAAAATTAATACATTTACTTGCCATACCACGCAAAAAAATGATATGTGAAAATAGCTTCTTTCCTTTGTGACACCAGAAGACACTCTTAAGGATTAAGCGTGGCTTCAATGTGACATATAGGCAATCAAGCGTTAAAAGTGTTACCGTTTAATGCATCAGTTTCACTAACACATTTTGTTTTCTTTGCACTAAATAGTGGACAGCTCGTTTTCCAAAGCTCCTGTTTAAGACTGGTTTAAAACAATACCAAGCAAAATCCAGGAGTCTGCAGTGCAGGTCTTAAACTATGAGGGTGTTGGGGTGAGACATATTTTGAATGATATCTGGGGAATAATATCAAAAGCACTAGAGACCTGATGGATGAGGTGTCAGGGAAGGAAATTTGAGGCGAGACTGTGAGAGGAATGAAAATGCCCAAATGCCCATTTTGAATATGTTTGCTACAATAGTAGGAAGAAAAATGTCAGACCTTATTTGGTGTTAAACCGCCCTTTTCTTCTGACAGGAAATCCTCGAGATGTTGCCATTTTATTTTGAGTTATCCATTATTTCCAAAATGTCAACTCGCAAGCCTTTTTTTCTAAATTAATATTGATCAGATCAGTGACTTGCAAATCTCCTCGCGCATTACGCCTGTTAGAGGTTGAAAAGCCCTCAGGAACATACAACATAGCTGGACTTTACAAATCAAATCAAGCCTGGAACACTGCTTTTCAGTTCTGGAGTAAAGTTACTCCCGGGATATATAGGGCGGTGACCTTTCCATTTGCAGGTGTGGAGAACCCTGCTGCGCCTCAAGTTCTGGCCATAGCTCTCCCCCTTGTTCTCACTGCCCTCCCTCTCTACGGGCACAGCGTGTTGGGACCCCTGCAGACACATGGCCCTGACGCCCAGGTGAGTGTGTTGGGCAGCAGGACGCTTCATCTATTCCTCATTAGCCATAATCCCCTCGTCTCCTTGGCGCGTGAGACAGCAGACACAGTAGGGAAAGCAAACCAAAGGTCACAATGTGAAAAGGGAACCAATCAGTCGAACTCAATGGGGAAATTGCTAGGGGTGATTCAAAATCTGACCTGTCCTCCCTGGTGGTGAGGGAACCCAGAAATGTTACAGCAGATTGCAGAAATGGAATATGGATAGGAGAAGAAATTAGATGGATTATTAACGTTAATCAAATTTCCTGGAAAGGGGAGTAGATATGTTTTCATGATCACGGGGGATAAAGGGGGATGTTCCATTGTTTTTATTCCAACTTTTGTCCATGCATTTCCAAGCTTACTGCCCAAAAGATGTACATTGATTGTCAACTTAGTCACTTATCTTGCAACTGACTGGGAAAACTATGGTTTATTTTGAATGTGAAATGTTCTGTGTCGGTGTTTTGGACTAATTTCTGGATGTGTTTATTCTTCATATCACTTAAACAGGGCGGGATGAATTTCACGCTGAGCACACCTCTTTTTCCAAGCGTAATATTGGAAGCTTCAGGGTATGCATTCACATTATCTGTGTTGAAAACTGAAATTGGGTATGTTAAATGGCACCCGGTAACAATCGTAACGTCGGGTCCAAAAACGGACCCCCCCCCCCCCCCCTTTTAAACAGGCTACCTCTCAACCTGTGTTAATGATCTGGGGGAAACACATCACTCCATGGAAACATGCTGAGAAGGGCAAAAGCTAACAAACCTCATGACCTGGCACCATCCCTTGGACAATTATAGGCAAGTTCTCTCTCCCCTCCATAATTTTCCGCCGGCCAAGAAGCAGCGTTAATAACTAACGTTGTTAGTTAGGTTTTGTGTCCATAGGCTTTTATACACGCTGAAGCTAGTGGCAGAAGAGGTGAATGAGTGAATGAGCGTGGTTACCTCTTGAAGGCAGAAGTAAATTCCTTCATGTGTGCACAATCCAATTTCCAGTTTCAGTACACTTACAATCGCGTCATTGGATGTCAACCGAGCAGTGTGTCTATGTGTCTCGGTGAATTCTACTGAAACCTGACATTTACTGCAGAATATACAACAGGAAGCTGGTGGCACTCAACACTGTACTAGACAGAAATCAACAGCCGTGCTTACCTTAATGTAGGAGTAGAACTACCTGGTGCAACATTGCAAGGATATCTTTTCCGTAGGTAAAACGTTGAACTTAACTGAACCCAACCTTACCCAACTGAATAAATCAGAGAGACTTGGGGGGAAAAGCATGGATGCGAAAACCCTAGACCAGGCTGTGTTTAAGGTGTTAAAAAAAAGTCAGCTAACCTTTGATTTCATGTTTAAGTGCATTTCTGACTGACTGCTTTGTCACGTAGCCTGCGGGACACGGTTGAACCACCTGGTTACCAACAATGAAGGAGTGACTGAAGAAGAGATGAAGGTGAATAAAAAGACAATAAAAGAAATAACCTTTTGAAACGTATTCAGCTGCGATCCACTTACCTTCCTGAACAGCTTGGAAGGGATTGTTGGGCTCAATAAGTTTTATAGAATGGGTGATTTTTTCACTCTGTAAAATATCATCGTTGAGACTAAGGTCAGAAATGGCCAGCTGGAAAACCTCATCGTCCTTCATGGCATTTTCCTCGAATATGGCACCTGTTGAAAGAGGCAGTCTTAATTTCCAATATAAAACCAGGAGCTTGCTTTTCCTGCTTCCCCATTATCTGTCCCTCGAATGCGTTACAAACCAAATTACTTCATTTCAGCAACAAAACCTGGAATCCGGTCCAGACTCTTTTCAGTCGTTCTAACGGGGAGTGAAGTTATAACGATTAAGACCGCGTTCACTATTCTGTGAGTAGTTTTCACGTTTAGTTCATGTCTTCCACTGAGTGCAGTCAATCATTAATACAATTATTTTAAGTAAGAAGGGGACAAGCAGAATCAGGGTTCACATGTTTATTTATTTTAAATGTGTTGAGGCATTAAGAACAGTACACAGCTCTAATACACGACAGCTGCCGATTATTAAATCCTTCTCCATTGACGAATGTATGTCATATTCTGCCTTGGGCAAACGTCTATTCTATTGCTATTCTGGTTTCCTGTCAGTTAGGTTGGTAACTCAATGTCACTTAAGCATTAGAAATCTACTTAAATCTCGATAAGATTTAGTACATCCGGGTTGGATGGCATCAATCAAGGGTCCAAAAATTAGATTGGAACAATGCATAATCCCAGCAATTGGTGGATTTACTGAAAGTGAGCAATGTATAACTGAATAATTTAATCTTATATAAAAATTTTAAAATTATTTTCAAAATCCACCCTAAAGTTGTTTCAGGAAGACCAGACTCCCAGTGTAACAGCTCCTCTAACATTTTCTGTGGATTAATTACGTCAGGATCTCAATCAATAAAGTAATTCCGTCAATTATTCCACTCACTTGAGTTGACACAAAGTCACCGATTCATGCCACAGTCTTTTTAAAAAGAAATGATTTACACATGCTTGGCAACAGTTTGACGCAGGCAAGGATATGATTTAATATGGTGGGGGTCAGCCTGTGTCTTCGCTCATATCCACCAATGCAAGGTCAAGCTTGGGATAATGATAACACTTGGCACAAGAGGACAACCCTCGATATACGTTGATGCAATAATTAAGATGTAACAATATCCACCCCCCAGGCACATGCAGCATATCTGTCTGGTAAACTGTTTTGAAAGACAACATATCATTTATTTGCCAACAGGAACTGACATTGTGGCTATCTGTAAACATGTATACAGTTTTTTCGTGGGTTAGATGGGAAATGGGAAATTAAATTAGAAGCAGTAAAAGGATATTAACAGATGCCCACACATTTTCATTGGCAATCCCGTTAGGTGCCATGATAAGGCGTCTGCGTATCAAATATCATGTTAATCAGACATGTGAATCAGGGTTCACGAGAAGAAGATTTTTTTTAGCAATACCTAGAATTCGCCATTTTAGTTTTGAGTTCAAATATCTTTGATATATAAATATCTTGTTTTCTTCTTTCTTATATTTTGATATATCATTATGGAATACGTTCACGTATGTCCCTCTGTCAGTATGCAAAGATTCTGATTGGATAACATTTGCATACTGGTGCTCTTACCCACAATTTGATTGGCTCACTCTTTAGCCATGTCGTGACAACCATCCCTTCACAGATTAGTTAGGGCTTTTCACAAAATGTAAAATGCCAGAAAACGTTTGATGGTGGACTTCTAGATACTTTTCTCTCCTCGAGAAAAGATGGATCAAGGATACTTGGTTTGGTGACTCTTGAGTTCGGCAGTCACTGTCCTCGTCCATCGTGGGGGTCTATCGGTACGGTATTCTTTTGGTCTCTAACTTCACTCATGCCAGACATACCGTTTGATACTTCATTTGTAAAAGTCTGTTTAGTCTGACAATGTTTAGCTTTGTTTATATATGATATTGTGGTGAGTGAGACCATCCCCCGTTGGCCTTTAATCAATAGACTGCAACAGCCCTCAATAAAAAGTAATGGGCTTACCCAAGCTGCCGGAATCCATTGATCTCCAGTGCTCAGGTATTAGAATGAAACTCGAACGACTAATCAACGAGATCAATTAAGGATATCCTTAAAACAAATACTATTATGTGAAGAGCAGGATTGTGCCAAACGATGTGTTTATTTATAAAAATGTCATGCAATAGGAGATTTAAAGGGAAGCGCAAACTTCTTCACTCCCCTATCTGTGAGGGTAGGCAAAGGTCCGTATTAATACTGAGTACACCCAAACATAACACTAAGTACCATTAACTTAAATATCAGGATTTGGAAAAGGCTCCACTCTTTCACCTGTTCCATCGCCATGTTAAAATAAGTGAAGGGGCCTCCCACTTTGGATTCGAACTATGTGGAGGTTTTAGTTTCCTCATTGGTGGAACAGCACCGAAAATAAACACAATGTCAATCACGACGTCAGCATAACACCGTTGTTGAGACTAAATCCAGCCTTCGACGCATCATGGCCACGACCACGACTCTTAAGACTTGAACTAACAACATCAGAAGAAGTTTGTTAACAACTGCAATGCTTGCCATTGTAACACAAATTGCCCGATTTAGAGGACAGATCTTGCAGGAGCAACATTAGTCTAGCGTCTGGTCTGAAGGTAAACAAGGGGATAATACATCTGCTGTCTTGCCAACCATGCTACCCAAATGGTTCCCCACTCTCTGCCAACCAAAATGTAAAATAGAAAGCACTGATTGGATTTTTGGGCACCCTAGTACAGTGGGCGCAAACCTGGAGTTTTTTTTCAAGGTGCTGTGGTACTCCGATCGAATGCCTTCTATTTTCTACATTAGTTATTTTTATAAACTTTAATTATATATTTAATTAATTTTTCCACGATTTAATTTATGTGTGAACACGTAAAATGTGACTTTTTGCACCGGCAGAAAGTTGACATTGCCCAGACACAGAAACTCCATCTCTGCAGAGGAGATTCTCAGCTTGTAAAAAAAAACGGCTTTATCGTGCGGTAACAGAACACAGCACAGTCGATAAAAAGCCATGTGTTAAGCGCAGCTATTCAGCTAATGTACCCATTAAGACCACCACCATTGTTTAATCCACTGCTGCCTGATTTCTCCACCAACCAATGGGTTTGTTTTTACACCGGTTTTTATGTCAAACGGTCAAACGAGATGTGTGCTGATTAAGATGTAATTCACCATGTACTCTCACTGCCTAGAAGCCATTATAGTGAACTTTGCAATAGTGGCGAATCCCATCTTCAGAACTCATCTTCAAGGATCTTGAATCCAGTATCCCTGACTTATAACATCAGCAAATTGTAACAGGTTCTGATACATTAGCCACAGTCTTAGATGTTAAAAAGGAGTTAACTGATCTCTTAAAGCTCAGAACTGTGCCGGCATGCACAGGGCATGGCAAACGTATTACTTTAAGAGCAGATCAAGACGTTTTTTTTAGCACACAGGCAAATATTTTTCTGCCATCCCAGCCATCAAAGACTGCCCTCAAATGAAGTTGTGTCGTATCCTATTCAAACAAGCCCTGTCTTTTGTTCTTCTCATTCAGATCTGCATCTGTCCACTAATGGGTTGACTGTAGACCCATGCATCCAGTTGTTACAGGAATTATATTTGGCCAGGACCATCTAAACTGACCAACTAAAAGCAGCACTGATGATCTCCTGATATCGTTAATTTTAAGTAGACATCGATCATCATGTATTAAAAAAAAAAAAAAAAAAAACATTGATTATAATCTATTGGTTAATCTATCCTGCTACGACTAATAACTGTGTGGTCATGAACGGCACTCTTGGGTGTGAGTTACAGGCTTTTCCTCTTTGAAAGGGTTGGGATAATTGTATCCCTTTTCTCCATTATGGTGCGCTTTTCTGTTTTAAAATCATTGACTTTATTAGTATTTTGTATTAAACGTTAAAGAGCAGAACAGAATGATTTTACAGAACAGGAATGTAGGCAGAAGGTGACGGCACAGTTCCTACGACCAGAAAGCCAGCATGAATGTCTGAGCCTGGTAACATTTAAGGAACTACAGCTTTCAGACGCAAACTTTAACATGTTGTGATTACTTTGCCGGGTTTTGTTAGAAAGAAAGAGAGAAAAAACTAGTTCTGAAGGTGCAACAGGTTTCCTAAGATATGTGGTCGCTGCCGTTAATTTGTGGAAATATAGTGACATAATTCATAAATCTATTTACCATAAATCTATTTATCATAAATCTATCCATAAATCGATTTACCTACTAGGCATGTTTAGTTAATATATGTACATATCTCTGTATTAAGTTTTGTATTGATTAAAATAAAACTAACAATCAGAGACAATGCAGATATGTAAAATCCCTGCCAAGGTGTGGTTATGACCACTGTTATGATCACTTATAGCGGATCGTTCTTTAACTTTCCATGAGTATTTCAAACTGTTGGCAGATTTTTAATAACTTTTCCGTTGCCTACAGCCCTTCAGTGTATTGCTTTACGTGTCTCTAGCGACCAGAATTGGATAATGGCCTCAGATCTGTGGTAGAAAAAACTTTCAACACCAGCCTGTAGGCACCAGACATGGCATTGTAATTACTGGCTGAATCCAATGAACAAACTTCCCCAATTAGATATTTAACATTTACCCTACCTATTTAACATGAATACAAATCACCCTGCTCTCAATTATCAAATCAACAACCCTATATAATCAGGTTGAGTCCTTAGGTACATTTCCTTATGAAAGTGAAAGAAACTTAGTCTATAAACAACTCAGAAAAGAACTCAGAGACCATGGGAATATTGTGCCGATCGGCCACATTGTGGTGCTGTAGCCAGTGGTTAACTAATGTATAACTTCACCTCGTTCCATCAGCCAAGACTTTTATAAGATTTTCACTTTCAATTATATGGAGAAACCTTTCGAAATCTTCATCCATGCATTGTAAAACGACATTCACATTAGGCACACATAACTAAATTGCAAAGTATGTGCACACACTCTTCAAATGATTGTTACTCAGTCCTACGTTATCTTGTCAGCCGAAACTCGACACACTGAGCGACACACATAGATAGATTTGGTATAACATAAAGGACGGTCTGTGTAAAAGCGACGTAACCAGGTGGAACTGGGCACATTAAAGGGAGGAATTAAGAGTTATTATAAGTTTTATACATAGATCGACATGAAATTTGGCGCTTAGACACCTTTTGGTGCGTCTAGTTTCAACACTTCCCAGCAATTTTATCAGGCACACAAACACGTGCAATATAATCAAATGTGGACGTACAGACTGGATCCGTATATGAATGCATATTTTTAAATAAATGTCGAGAATTTTGTTAATGGTCACATAATTACTGCATAGTCAGTGCCAGCAAACATCAGGCTGACAGTCTGTAGAGGTACGTCTTCAGGAACTTTCCCAGTAGGTGAGGGAGCCGATACCCTCCTTCCCAACTCTCCGGATACAGGTCAGTAGATTTCACACGGCGGCACGGAGTGCTCAAAACAGGCGGTGCGTACCAGCAAAACTTATATACTTTTTAATCAATGCCTGAGTAAAATATCAACTGATTATGTCGAAAGGGTGATACAACTTATTCGTTGGTAAAACTCTTAAATTATGGGAAGCAAACGCACCATGCCTTGAACTCTGACTTATTCCCAAAACCAATCGTCCTCCAAAATATACATGTTGTCAACATAGTTCGAGAATAAAACAAACATAGTTTCAAAACTTTGGTACGAGCTGTTTTTAAAAATAGCTACACCTTCCACTACGTACGGATTCTAATTAAAATTTACAGAAAACGAAACGCAAGGTCAGCGACGACTAGATTTTTAGCGACGACTTTAAGATTAGGTCCGAAGTCTATGCAGGCCTGGGAGGACCTTAAAAAATAGCGTCACTCTTTGTTAAGGTTTGGTATGCTTTTAAATATGTGATTTGGTAGCTATAACAAATAGGCTACTGGACATTTGGTCATATTAATAAAATAATATAAATATGTAGCAGCCGTATCTATAAAACCGCGGGTTTGTGGGAATCTAGTTTGTAAGCATGATTCTGATTCGGAACAACTGTTGTGGACCTAGAAAATTCCAGTTATTATTGCAATATAAATGGTGATCATATTCCACAGCCTGCCTAAACATCACTGTTTTACCTTAATAAATATGCCACTGATTATTTCGCAAAATATAAAAGAAGATTATGATGTCTAACAGCAGATCTGTTTCTATGACAGCTTTACATCTACTCTCAGTTATTGAAATAGGACGTGAAATCGCAAACGACGGATAGCATCAGAAACTCAGCAACTACAGCGATGAGGAAATTAACAAGTTAAATATTGTTTTTTCATATAGGATATTGAATAATAACAAATGTATTGTCAGCGAAACAATTAGAAGTATTGTAATAAATGACATAACGACTACTACGATTAGTAAAAAATAATACTTGATATACATTATATGGACATCCTATTTCTTTAGCAAACCTTCATTTCGAATGGAGTATTACGCAAATTGAGTTCAGTTTTATTCAAGTTTAAAGCGTCTATATTGAAGCTTGCTGTATTTGTACATCAAGTCGCCGCCTGTTCCAGCCAATGGTTTTCTGTCATTAAAGCGTTTAGTTTGGATGGCTAGGAAACTACTGTTGAATGTCCTCTTGTTAAACACTAAAAAAGCAGTATAACTTTGTGATTCCCGTCATTCATAAATACATATACATAAATTGGACCAAACCAAACCAAGTAAATGTGGGGCATTTGGGCGTTGGGTCACTGAAGGTTTGAAGATGTACCTCAACCGAACACGTGTCGTTATATTAAAAACTAACGGGAGCGACCGGTCCGCATAACATGATTATCGTTTCACCTCACAACTTTTTTTGCCCATTTGTATTCCTTCTCTTTATCTTATGCATCGAGGGTTGCCCACTTTACTGCTCTAGTTTTTGGCTGTTCGTCCGTTCATATGATTACAATAATTGCATGCGCGTCCTGTACCTCTATGAATGATACGTCTGTTCACTATGGCCCCTGCCAGTGCTTTTGTGGGCGGCTAATCAAGCCTCGCTTGTGTTAAATCACTGGGTGCGAATGATGAACAATCCCTGGTGTTCCCTTATTTGGACATTTAAGACATATTATGTAAACGTTACGGGGGGGGGGGGGGGGGGGTTACAACCATAAGGTTTTTAAA
>JAOVYW010004730.1:0-12874 GCA_025775045.1 Hiodon tergisus | reverse complement strand
ATGTATTATTACCTCTCAAGCTACTAATTTGAGAGGTTGAACATGACATGACAATTTATTGGTCTGTTATTAAGGGGAAGGAGTCTACTGCCACTCTCTTAGGTTGGAGACAAAAACGGATACAGGGTGTCCATGCAAGTTCAATTGACTGTAAAGGAGTCGTATAACATGTAGTGACTTCCCGGCTTTTTCTCTATCTCTCCCGGCAGTGTGTCAATTTTCCATTTCGTAACATTCCTGTGAGCTTTCTTATCAAAGTTTGGCACTGAGCGAATGAGACTTTCTACAGCTTCCACTGTTTTGGGTTTAAACGTGCCATTTGTGTATGTAGACAGATTACCTTTTTATGTGTAAGTGGATGTTAGAGGATGACACAGGGAAATTTCAATCTGGTCTTGTTAAAAATCTTCCTGTCCCATCCCGATCCTCCAAAATGTTCAATCCTGTGCTGTTATCTGTCCTGTCTTGTTAAAAAATATTTCCTGTCCTACCTCATCCTATAGCTGTCGCATACTGAAAATGTTCTGTTGCACATTCTACTCGTGCCCATT
Source organism: Hiodon tergisus (assembly GCA_025775045.1). Classification (NCBI taxonomy): domain Eukaryota; kingdom Metazoa; phylum Chordata; class Actinopteri; order Hiodontiformes; family Hiodontidae; genus Hiodon; species Hiodon tergisus. The sequence continues at coordinate 12,323 of JAOVYW010004730.1, read as the reverse complement.
CCTGCCTGCTTGTATAAAACTATTCCTGTTGTTGCAACTACCATACAGTTAATTCTGGTCCCATTCTCCATTAATTGTGAAATTCTTTCATTTCTGATGAATGCCACATAAGCGTACAATTGGCCTTAAGCGTACAACATGACACTATCCATAAGCCAAATTTTCATATTCATACAGTAACATTTTAAAAACTTATTAAATGAGGTGCCAATTTTTATGGACTGTAGCTTTGGGTTATTTTTTTTTGTGTCCCTTTCAGCTCCTGAACCCCGCTATTATTGCTTGTTTTAAGCCATAATTAGCAGACTTTACAGTGTAAAACAGCGGCTGCAATTTGGTAGATGTATATATCATTTTGAACATGAGGCTCTTTGTAGTCATTTTGTAATTCTAGTTTCCACTTTTCATAAAGTACATCCATAGCAGTTGCATTTTTCTCAGTAACCAATAACTCTGTCTGCCGTTTCATAGGACTACACTTCAGAGTAGCACTCATGGTATATAAAATTCCTTTCCATTATTACTTTAAGAGGCTTTCAATTAGATGGAGGGTCGAGGCAGAAAATGTTGCCACGCAAAACAAATCTGGTCATATATACCCTGTGATATATAATCAGTGAAAAGGAGCACAGAAGCAGTGGTCCACCTCTTCTGTTTAGAAAAGGAATCATCCCATGCTCAGATGATGAAAGTGCTCGCCTGCGCACTGGCTGAGCCCTATCTAGAGATTGCAGTTTCAAATCTGGATCCAGTCACAACCGGCAATGGCTGGCAATGGGAGGCAGGAAGTAGCGGTAGTGGTTCTCTTGGCTCCTCACTAAACAGCAGCAACTGTAGCACTGTGGGTGCCGTCGAGGGGAAGGATTTGCGTCTTCTATGATTGGTGCGTAGTCGTTAAATCACCAAGGGCTTGAAGGTAAGTGGGCAGGTTGGAGTCTGTCTGTATACTTTCATGTTGCATCTGTGTGTTATTGTGGGGTTAGTAGCAGAGATTTGTAGCAGTGATATCACAATTTCTGTTTCCAAATTGGGGTAAAAATCATTTGATTCAAAATGAATTAATGATCCATGTAAAACAAAACAAAATTAAAGATGGACTTTTTGATTTTGTTAGATTTTTTTTACATAACGTCTAAAATGTACTCTTGACATCTCTTGACATCCATTATTATAATCATTGTATGCTATCATGTTTTGACTTTTTGGATTGAAGTGCTCTGTAAGCGTTATTAGTCTCTCCACTCGTGTTGTGTTTGACAAAACCACAAAGAGGGGTTGGGAACTCCTTAATGGGAGATAAACCTCTACTGTATGTACCCTGACTGTGAGATAGAGAGGCGTACTGCCAGAAGGTAACTCTTCTGTTAATGACTCTCCTGAGCTATGTGAAAAACCCTCTCTCTCTCGGTAGTGTACTCCCTATACTTCTGAAAGGTCAGAATCATTACAAAGAATACTTCATTTTCTTTTCAAAATTCCTCTTAATTCAGTTTTTTCTCACACTGATGTAAGCTTATAGCCTTATAACTCTTCACCTTGACTAAAGCCAGCAATTAGAACCTTGATTTTGTTGTATTTAGTCACACAATCCCCAGGCTGCCCTTCTATTACTCTGGGTGAACTCTGAGTTCTGTCACAGTTAATCTCCCATCCCTTGCTTTCTATCCCTGGTACTTGGTCTCCTCATCATTCTCTCATTCTCCCAGTCTTGGCTCGTCTGTACTCCACACTTCCTTCCTTGCTGAAAAGATCAGATGCAAAAAAAAGCATAAAAACAGTTCTCATATTGTTTAGTTTATGTGTAGAATAGCCTGTATATAGGGGAACCTATATTAACCTGCTGTTTGAATTTTGGAACTGATTTACATATCCAGGTTTTTACTGAAGCATTTAAAAGCCTAGCTCAAGGATTCATAAGAATCTCTTACTCTGCCGATATGTGTTAAATATAATAAATAGGTCCGATTCTATAAAAGACAAGAAAAGAAAGGCAATATTCCCTCAGAAGGTGGCTTTTATTCACTTTTGAAAAACTATACCATATAAGCACATTTTTATTAATGGCCGGGAAAAGAGTACATAAATCCACATGCAGCACAAAGACAAATTCAGCATTCCCAGACACTCGCCCGAGCGCAGACTGAGCACTATGATCTAGACTACGCACGAGCACAGATTTATTGTGACAGGGAGAGCGCAACGGCTGCGAACAGTTAGCGTAGGGCTGGGGTAAGTTAAATCGGCAGGACTTCTCTCAGCTTGTCTCAAACGAGAGTCTCCTACTGGCTTCCCAGATGCTTTTCTGCTGGCAGTACTATCAAAACGAAAATTCCTCTCTTCCAATTGGTGTTGAACCTTGTGTGTGCTGTGCAGCATGCAGTGTGGAAAAGAGGTGGGTGGCATCTATACAAGGCGACTAGGTTTGGAGGAGACCAGCTGTATATCCTCACCCTCCCCATGTGTGATGGTGGGAGTCATGAAGACAAGCTAAGACACATTAGCGCGATTGCCGTTTCCCAATTGGGGAGAAAAATCTGTGAATTTGTGCTTATTGCATATGCTATGTGTAATATGTGTTATGCGATTCAGGGTCCAAATGTTTTCAGTGAATTTCTGATCGATAGTTACTGTGGAAACAGACTCTGACAAGCTATGAAAAGCCCTTACTGGTTTTAGATATTTATTTATTTATTTATTTTATATTTTATTGTGGGCCGTGATAATTAAAATGGGTCTAGACTCACTTTACAGTGCCTTGCTATCAGTGTCCCAGCAGCCTTGTGATTTGGTAATTAAGAGAGTGATGTGATTGAACAGTAAAAAAATACACTTCACTAAATGTTTTTGTTGTGATATTGTATTGCCCATTTGGTTGGCATGATGTGAGTCTCCTGGCAAAGTGCACTCATTAACTAGTCCATGTACCTAAATTCAACACAATAAACTTTTTTGGATTTTTCTAGGATTTTTAATAAACTTTTCAATAAAAAAATATACATCATTCTCAGTGTATTAATATTGATCCTGAACCCCATGTTTTTTTAAATTACTTTTTCAGAATCTGGATTTAAATATAGAATGTACAAGTCCTTTTCTCTTCCATTCTCTCCTGGATAGTAAAAAGATAATTTAATCTGTGAATATGAATTCCCTTTTATGCTGTCTGCATTGTTTGTAAAATATGATCAGTATATTTGTATCACATTTCAGGTCATCATTCCATAAAATCTAATGGACAGGTGACAGCATTGTTGCATTCCATGAAGTTCCTGATGCACACATTGTTATTTTCCATCATTTGTAATACAAGAACAATTATCTACAGAACTTTGCTCAAGTCTTAGGCACATGTGAAAAAATTCTGTAGAGTGAAGATGGTTTAAAAAATATAAAAGAAATATAAAAGAAAAAAACTATAAAAGGGCAGTGAACAGTAAAAAAACTTTTTGAAAAAACACTAAAAATATATATATAAATTTGGTGTGATCGTCAATTCTCTTAGGTACACTGTCGTGCAGTTTTATAAGAAAATTGGCTGAACTTTCCACTGTTCTTCTACAGAACTTTGGCTGCCTCACAGGCTTCTGTCTGTCCAGGTAATCCCAGCATTGGTTATGTTGTAGAAATGCAGCCCCAAACCTGCCAGGAAACTCTGCTGTGTGTCACTGTTAGCTGCAGACACTCATCCATGTAGTGCTCTCCAGCACTTCTAACGATAAACTGCCTCCTGTTTGAGTGAAAAAAATTTAATATTTACTCATCAGTCCAGAGCACTTGCTGCCATTGTTCAGCATCCCCACTCCATGTGTTTTCGTCCGTTGGCGATTCTCTTGGCTTTGGAGGATGGCTTTTAGGCAGCAACTCTTCCACAAAGACCACTGCTGACAAGACTTCTCCAGACTGTAGAGGGGTTGCTTTCTTTGAGTTCAGAGCTGATCGCAGTGTTGGACTTCTTCCGATATCGAAGGGACGTCAGTTTGATGTATCTCTAGTCTGCTGCTCTTTCCGTGGCCGACCATTGTATTTCTGGTTCTCAACCTTTCCCATTTCTTTGTACTTCTTCAGAGGAGCTTAGACAGTACATCTTGAAGCTCGCAAAGTTCCTGCTTTGGAGAGACCTTGCTGTTGCTGCATGACCATCTTGTATCTTGTTGCTATGCTCACTCTTGCCATGGTGGAAGAATTGATGATTTGAAGGTTAAACGATCACATTTGCCACACCCTCAACTTTTAGCATTATTTGGTCGCCCAGTTTAATTCCTTCTACAACTGTTTATGTTTCACTTAATCAGTTTGGTTCAATCAGCTCATTATGTCATTGATCATTAGCACCTGTTTGTTATCTTTGTTTAAACTGGGTCATATACCTACTAAATAATTACGTTTTATCTGAAAAGCGGTATATTACATGATAAGTCACTTTCTTAAATTTTTTGGGGGAAATTCATGTTTGGAAATCTAAAAATGGCTCTTTTCTACTGACATACTAATGCACTAAAGACTAAAATAAACATCTAAGACTAAGGGGCATCTTAAAAGAGCTGAGGGAGCAGCAGCTGAACATAAAAGAGATGTCTGGAAGTGTCAGAACCAAATAGCCTCACTGAATAGCTTGCATTAAAGACAGCCTCTGTATGGATCCGACAACAAGAACAGAACCCAAACTGTGATGTGTTAGAGTCAGAGCTGTGGTGCAGATGTCCTGTGTTGCAGGAAAGGTTTAGAGAACACTTTTTTACCCGTTGAAAGAATTACTCACTATTCACCAAAGAGGCTAATAGGCCTGCAGGGACTAGAAACAGAGCCGAATAAATCAGACCTGCAACGAACTGCGATAGGGCAGAGTGTTTATGGAGCGCGCGAGAAGGAAGGAAGCTGTCACATCTCTGCGGTTGTCCTTCACCTCCTCACTGAGTTGCATAATGCATACCTTCAGTAGCTACAGGCACAGGACGTCAAAGCTGCAGTGCCACTCTGGTTGCCATCAAACACCACCTGAACATCCAATGGAGAAAATTACATGTCACCCATAGCACTTTTGATTAAGCATGTTTCTTTTACAACCGTACAATTTATCACCTATTGCACTTTAAATATCGCATCGATCAGTTTAGGCAGGTATCTTGTTGATTTGTTGGATAAGCAAGAGTATGTATTTTACTTATCTGCAAGTTTCAGCGAAAATCCATCCAGATGTTTCTGAACAACACCTGTGAAAAAGTCACTCGCTACATCACTGTGCGGAAATTTGCAAACAGTACCAGATGGTATATGAGCAAAGGCTTGATTTCAATTCCTAATTATCAACTATACTGAAACAATGTGACTCTCTTTGGAATTGTAAAAAACAACTTTATCAACATTGCCTACCATGATAGATGTCTGCCTTGGTGCAATAATTCTAATTGCAATTTGAAGAACACCGTATTTACTGTGAGAATTAATGTTACATAATAGTTCTAATGACATGAGTGAAACATTTGCTGTGGGCTTTTTAGGGGATGTTTTATAGTTTATGCTGCAGATTGTGTCTGATTGATAACAGCATGCTGGCTGATGATATGGTCATAAAGCATAAAGTAATAAAATATTACGCATGGCCTGATTTTACCAATTTATCTTTAATTCCTAATACAACAGTTGCAGTTTTGTAATTACCAAGGTGAAAATAAAGTTACGTCTACTTATGAAAAGTTATTTTACTCACCAAATCGAAATATTAGTTTTACTAACTAACTATATACTAACTTTAGCTCGCCAGCTATTTTACATGCAAATAGCTTTTTATTTTATTGTCGTTACCTAGTAACTAGCTGTTCATTTGTTAACACTTGAAGCTGCTTGATATCTGCTAGCTTGTAAATGTTCCTAACCAGGGACCCGCAACTGGGACTATAATCATGAAGTGTCTCCATCCAAGAATAAAATAATAGATACGCACATATAGTTATGAAGAGACAGTAGTATTGTACCACAAGTACCCTCTGTAGTTTGCAAAAAGACTCCAAGTTCTGGAATCTTAAATGATACTGTGTGTCTGTCTGGATAGCTGTTGAAGACTGGATAGCTGTTGAAGACAGTTTTACTCATAGTTTTCTATTGTGAGTGGTTGACTGAAGTGAGTTGTTGCAGTGGCGAGTCCCATGGCCTACTAGACAAAGTTTAATTGTGAGACATTGCAGGTTTCTCTTCACAAGAGCAAGGCATGACTTCTCCAGGGCCTATGGAAGCAATCTCTTCTGACATCAGAAGTAGAGCAAAAAGGAAGCCAGAAATGAAATAGAATCAAAGAAGAGCAGTCTCCCATGCATGCTTGGACCTTTATCCACTACCAGCCTGAGCAGATTTGCTGTTGGAATACTGGAATACTGGAATACTGGAAGCCAGTAGGAGACACTCAATAACGACGAGCCAAGAGAGGCCTTGCCGATTAAATCCACGCCAGCCCGGACGGCACTATACCATGTTTCCCCCTGAAACAAGAAACTATTATAAGAAATTGTAATATAATATATAATATATAATAATAATAATACATTTTTACTGGTTTAAACCAACATGGAACTGACAGTTCTTTGGTATACCCATAATGTGAATAAGTGCCTCAATAAATGTATCTAATTACAGCCATGTACTAAACATGATTTCTTAGCTCATGTGCTATTCTCATGCTTAATCTGAATTAAGACATTGCACTAAATGAGAATATATGGTTTTAATTAAAGTGGAATTAACAAATTAACAATTCTTTCCATTTACTTCTTTGTCTGACTTCTAATTAAACTTTACAGTGTAAGGCCAGAAGTTTAACGTAATGAATAATTATGTGTTCTAATAGAGTCTATAGAGTCATCGAAAGAGTTCTTACAGTAGAGTCATTCATTGATAAACTGGAAAATAGAGATTGGTCATTCTTTTTTATATACTGAGATGTCTTCCGGTCATGTTCCATTTAATACTGTGGTTACACTAATGTCATCCACCCATCCATTTCCGAATCAGCTTCTCCTGGTGAGGGTCACAGGGACAGCAGAGCCGAATGCAGGCATAGGGCATAAGGCAGGGATACACCCAGGACGGGACTCTAGGCCATCACTAGGCAACACATACACACACACACAACAATTTAGCATGGCCAATAAACCTAAACTGCAAGCCAGAGGGCCCAGAGGAAACCAACGCAGACACAGGAAGAACTTGAAAACTACACACAGACAGGCAACCCCCAAGCTGGGACTCAACCCGGGACCCCTGGCACTGTGAGGCAGCAACCTCACTATACCCCACTAATATTGTGGTATTGAGAATTATTTTTTGAAATATATAGATTTTTGAATCAATCTTTCATCAAACACTTCTAATAAGTTTATTGTGGATGAATTACCGCCTTGATGCAGGTATTAGTTTAATTGCAGTCCTCTGAAATGCATGGAAACATGAAATACCTTTGAAATGCCTGGTTGTTATTTCCTCCATACTCCTTAGTCATGTCCTTGTGGATGGTGAAGTGATTATAAAATCAATGCAATATGGCTTTATGTACTTCCTCCACCTCCTGGAATATGCTTATCCTTTGTATCCTCTATGGTAGTGAGGCTCTGAATGTTGTCCTTCATTAACCCTTTCTGTCCATATCTGCATCAAGATGCCAAAATATAAAATGTTGTGTACCATAAATATTCCTTTGCTTCCCCTTAGCCTCCATATTTACATATTTTGAAGGCAGTCCACGTTATTAACTAAAATAAAATTTCAAGGAACCCTGGAACTTCCAAGGCAGCACTGCAATCGGAAATTGTCTTTCAGTGGCTCCTTATCTCCAGTATCCGAGCATCCTCATCGTTCTTTCCTTTCTTCTCTCAGAGCAGTGGATCTTTTGGTTTGGTTCCTCTCCAGACATTTACATTACAAAGCAGGTACTGAGCCTGAATACTTGCTGCTAAGCAGTTGCACTGTTTTTCAAGAGTTTCTTTTTAATATTGCAAAGCATTGCAAGACAACCTGTTAATTATATGCTTCTCCTGTCATTTCAGTTAACAGGAGGGATGTATAGGAAGTATCTAGGTGTTTTTGAAGGTGGCTTACAGTTTCCTAATACAGGTTACATGACTTTGACACAGATTCTTCACAATACAACACCTTAACCAAAAGCCATTCATTACCATGCACATTTTTCGCTCCCAAAATGACAAAATTGTGCAATTGACTGGACAGGGCCCCTTTGTGAATGTATCTTTGGGTAAATGTAATAACTACTGATAAAGTATTAAGGGTGTCCACACATTGTTGTGTGAATACAGCGGCAAATAGGCATCTTAAAGCTTACTGTAGCTGGCATGTGTTGAGATTAATTATTTAGGAGACACCCACTTTCTGGGAAACTGGCATAACTTACATTCTCTTCATAAATAGAAATTTAGGTGTACCATGCTCAATGCTACAACGATCAAAGACTTTCCTAAACATCCCTAAACACTACCCACAAAGCTATTTCTATTTCTATCTAAAATGCTAATAAGCAAAAACGAACTCCCTCTCCCTCTCCATTTATGCTTGATGCTTCATTAACCCTGAATAGGATACGTTTTTTAAAACAGAGGATGGATGGATGGATGGATGGATTGGCAGAGTACCGCCAAGGCTTGGCTGGGTTAGGGAATCAGGCTTCCTTTCAGTCCAAACTAGCTTCTCCTGTCAGTTTTCTGGGCGTCTGCAGGCTGTCAAGAGAGACGTGCCACCCCCTCCAATTGGAGCCAAACCTCTCGTGCAGACTGTATAGCCTTCACTGCGTAAATAGACAGGCGGCACAAAGACAATTGGATCACATGAGATAATTCGTACTAAGCTATATGTATCTATGTAAACACTTTGGTAAAGGATGGTTTTGATAACAGAAGGGGCAACCATTGATTTAAAAAAAAACACTGTTCATGATGTTTGTGATGCAAGTGTAACATTTCTTGGGAAACTGATTGTACTTTGCTGTTCATGCAGATGAAATACCTCACATTTATCTAAACTTTAAAGCAGCCATCCCCATGTAGACATGTTATCGCTTTGTCACATGCCAAAAATCCCCCTGAAACATCTTTTCTGTTAAGCATGTAAGCTGGACTTCTGAGCCTGCAAGCGACCAACTGCTTTTGAGGCCGCAACCCACAATTTGGGAACCACTGCTCAAAACAGTGTCAAAAAGTAACCAGCGTTATATTATCATTTTGACCTTTTTGATAGGGATTTTGCATTTGTTTACATTCCTCAATATTTCCACTTTATTATAGCTTCCTTTCTCAGAGCTTCTATGTATTTATTTTCTCATAATCAGTTTGCTCTAAACCCTTGTATTTTGATATTTACTCCTTAGACAGACTTGTCTCATTTCATGTGCCTCAGTCTGTTAAGTTAAGGCCCTTCTCATAACTGTCAGAGAAGAAGTAGTGTTGCATGACAGAAATTCTCTGAAAGCTTTAGAACTCCCTTCTATGTTTGTTTGGTCTTTTTCATCTTCAGACACTGTAGAATCTGCAACTTCTCAAAAAAAAAAATGGAAATCCTGTACTTGATAGACTCAGCTATGCCGTGATATTTAGGGATTATATTTATTATGAATATAAAGATAAATAATCATTAAAAAAATAATTAAGAATGCATGTACCATATGTGTAATAATTTTCAAATAAAATTTTTGGTCTGAAACATGTTATGTAGTCAGGGTACAGTTAAAAATAAACACATTCTGTATGTTACAATTACAACAATAATAATAATAATCATAATAATCATAATAATAATAATATGTATTATTAAAAAGCTTTATTTGTGTAGCACTTAATGCAAACCAGGTGTTTTACAATATCACACACATAAGTAAGATTAATACAATAAAAGGCATAAAATAATGACAGACAGGATGTCACAAAAATAGCATATACATTAATAAAAAGCAAGTTTTTAAAACGGTTTTTAAAATATTTTTAAAAGAAGACTTTTCTATCATCTGGGAGACTGAGTAGGTCTAGGGGCCTTAACTGAAAAGGCGAGGTCTCCCTTGGTTTTAAATCTAGACTCTAGAAGATCTGGCAGAGGATCTAAGAGGGAAATCAGGTATGTAACTGGTTAAAAGCTCACCAATATACTAAGGGGCCAGTACATGTCTTGCCTTAAAAGTAATCGATAATTTTTCAAATAGATACTAAAAGCAAGTGCAGGGAGGCAAGGATAGGAGTGTTATACTTCTACTGCTTGTCTTAGTCAGGAGTCTTGCCGCTGAATTCTTTACTAGTGCTGTGCTAGTTAAGGCAGATAAAAAGAGAACTGCAGTAATCCAGCTGTGATGATATAAAATAATTAGTTATGTTTCTTGTGCAAAAGTCTTAGGCACATGCAAAAAAATATATATATATAATTAAATGAAAAATTTCTAAATAAAATAAAAATAAAAAAATAAAAATACTAGAAAGGACAGTAAACAGTAAAAACCTAAATGAAAACACCAATAAATAAATAAATAAAATCAATATTTAGTGGGACTAATGCCTGCAGACCACTGCCTGCAGTGTCTTGTAGTTTTATAAGAAAATTGGCAGGTAGATTGTTCCAAGCATCTTGGAGAACTTTCCACAGTTCTTCTACAGACTTTGGCTGCCTCGCTTGCTTCTGTCCGTCCAGGTAACCCCAGACAGTCTCGATGATGTTGAGATCAGGGCTCTGTAGATGCCAGAACAGAGCACAATAGAGAAGGTAAAAACATTTTTCATAAATAATTCTTAAATTATAGGTTTCTTTCATAATATACATTGACTTTGAAAGACATAAAATCAGAACAAAGACAGCGCTTGAGATTGATAGATAAATCTGGAGTTTTAGTTTTTAGACTGTTTGGACCATTTTAAAGTATAATACAATAGTTACAAAGTTTTGAACCTGTGTGCCATGTTGATAATGTATGTATGTGTGAAGGTATATGTTGGGAATGATTGTGCACAGTTTACTGCAGTCTTGCTGTCATATGCTATATCCCATTGCCACACCCTACATCCCATTTTTGATCCACAGAATCTCGGATGTTGTTTCTGACACACAGGTAACTGGGGCAAAAGTATATTTTCTGGGGGCCACACTCTGTGTGCAGCAGGTTGCTTCATGATTTTATTTAAAAAGCTGGACTCGACTAAAATTAACTTTTTAATCTTTCCTATCTTAGTCGATGATATGTTGGATGGTCATGCGTCGTCCACAACTTGGTATAATGGGAATTTTGCTTTTTCCATTTATGTTCTGTGGCTTAACAGCGTGCCTTGATATCTCTGTCTCTCATTGCTGTTATTATTGTTATTACCTTTGAGCGGCCCAAACCAATGGAGAAATAAGTGTGGTGTGATTTATACTGGAGGCATCTCAATGAGGTCAGTGCAGTGGAAGCAGATCTCCTGATGCTGATTGCAAGTAATGGTAATAAAACCTTCCTAAAAGCTTTGAGTCTCTCTGATTTAATGGTAGGTGCAGACAGATAATTGTACACCGCTGTGGTGAGATCATCGAAGCTATGATGGGAGCAATACAGATCTGTTAGATTTCTTCCAAATCCTATACCTTCCTCCATCCTGCCCTAGTAGCACCCTGAGGCGCTACCTTCTACTGACTGTCAGAACAGGCCACAGCTGCAGTCGCCCACACCGAGGCAACACCATTCAAAGGTGGGGGGGACAAAGACTATACACTTGAGGGGGGATATATCTCTCTGCCTACTGTCACTGTGCACAGATCACAGCAGCAGCTCAGTTGACATCACACATACAGATACACATGCAGAGAGAGAGAGAGAGAGAGAGAGAGAGAGAGAGAGAGAGAGAGAGAGTGAGAGAGAGCAGATATATATAAAGCCAGTTAGAAAGAATTGTGCCCCACTTCAGGGAGAGGAGGAACTAGGGCAGCCTCTCCCTGCTGTTGTAGGGGAAAGAGACCGGCAGAAACAAGCTCTTGAGGAGGAGCCCTGCTTTATCCACATACCAGAGGGTATAAAGCAGAATATGGAGCCTTGAGAAGCCTCTACTCCATGCTTTCCTTCTGCACAGCTCCAGCTCTCTCTGTTGTAGTTGTTCAGATGTCCTTTGGAATTCTTATAATGCTTGGTGAGTGTTTTGCCTTTCACCTGTCCATCAAGCAATATGCTTGTGAGTGTAAGCTGAAGAGCTGTGCTTTGACACTGGGCTTATGGCTGTCCTGCTGGGTAGATAGTCCTTGTCTGGCAGACAGGGACTGTGTGTGTGTGTGTGTGTGTGTGTGTGTGTGTGTGTGTGTGTGTGTGTGTGTGTGTGTGTGTG
>JAOVYW010004729.1:0-10388 GCA_025775045.1 Hiodon tergisus | reverse complement strand
GGGAGGCCAGTCATTCACAGAGTCATACAGAGCGACACGCTCACACAGGATGGGAGGCCAGTCATTCACAGAGTCATACAGAGCGACACACTCACACAGGATGGGAGGCCAGTCATTCACAGAGTCATACAGAGCGACACGCTCACACAGTGGACAGTGGGAGGAAACAGGGACTCTGAGGACACTCAGACTCAGGGACCTGGGCATCATGAGACCCCATCGCTAACCACTGAGCGAACGTGCCACCCCCAAGGTGATTCGTTTATACATCAATAATACTTAGAATAAATGTCCAAATCACCATATATATATCTATTGATACATATCACCATCAGTTGTTCAGCAGTTGTTTTTGAGAGTATTGGGTCATGAAGGACATTTCAGAAAAAGAGGTTATTAAGCCTGATTTGTGTGTCTGCACACGGGATGCATGATCTCATACTGAACAAACAATATCTCTCTAATTTATGGGGTAGCACAAAATACAAACCATTTCGTACTTTGTGGCCAAAATTTCAAAGAACTTCCAGGAAATACAAAATATTCCACTTGCAATGGCAGTGTTGAGCTAAGTTCTTTCAATATAATGATTATTAATGTGATAGAATTTTGAGATAAAAACAATGACTGCCAGAATTGCCTACTTGGATTAATTCCTTTGATCATGCATTTATTCACAGCACCAAATGTATCACAATTTCAAAAGGTTGATCTTATCATGAGGAGCGAGGGAGGATAGCATCTCCATAGTTATGTCGTCTGATATTTCAAATCACAAGATGGTCAGCCATATAATATTTTTCCTCTTCTACGGTACTACTTCTGTACTGTATGTAATATTCCAGACAAAGAAAATAACATTTTTGTAAAACAGATAAATCTATCATCATTAACTTAGCAAGACACTGAAGAATAAATCACGTTTTTTAATTTTATTATCACCATGACCAAATCAAACATATAGGCACTATTTCACAAAACATGTTCATGATTAAATAGGGTCTATTTTCAGGATATCACTTTACAGCTGGTAAGCTTAATGGAGTCAAAGAAAAGTGAAAATGCACAAAAAAAAGAATTGGAAATTTACTTGGAAGTTCATATTCTAACTTTGTTTTTTTGTGTGTTTTTAAATTGCTATGGTGGCATGGTGGAACATCAATTCAGTTCAAAATTTTAACTCTTTCACAACTGCAGAAAAGTGTAGAACTGAAAAAGTCTATACATCACAAATTACAAACACAAAATACATTGTGGTCACTTAAGTGCATTTAGGCAAATATTTTTCCAGAAGGCTTGTTACACAGCTTTTCCCCAAAGGTTTCTCACGATGATTCCCAAATTAAACATAAATGCCTGTGGAAAGATAATTTCATCATAACTTAAAACCCTGTGAAGCAGGGCATTGTTCCAAAAGTGGCTTGTCTAAACAGGGTGGCACCAGAGCTTTGCCTTACAGTAGACTTAAACTGAGCTTAAACTAAACAAACCTCCAGTATTTTCATTTGGTAGCTGCTGTCAGACTTTAATAAATAAAAATTTAAAACCATACTGCTCATTTGTTTCATTAGACTGAAAGCCAGACCGGTTGATGTTCATTGTTAAGACTCGCCCTTTTTAAACTTTTGCAACTATGACCCTTTTTAAATATTTTTTATTTTATTTTAAGCATGAATTGTAAAACACAACGTTGTTTGTGTTCAGCTCAGCTCCTGGACGGAATCAGAAGGTGGTTGTGTGGTGAATGTAGGATTTGGTCTTCAGTGGGACAACTTGGGGTCTGACGCCCGCCCATCAGGAATTTCTATTAATTCTAAAATTTAACTGTCATTCCTATTTTTTAATACCAGTCATAAAGCTTAATGTTAACATTGCTTTTACCTACGATTATTCCACAACTAAAATACAATCCATTAAAAACAACAAAAGGTCAAATATCACAAATCACACTGCTGTTTCGTAACTGGTATATAAAAATATCTTTTTTTGTTTGTTATTTGTGTTCATTTTAGTATTTTAATACATTACAACCACAATACTATATCTTATAGCACTTAAACACAATATTTCTTAAAGACAGAAATATTTCAAATAGAATCTACTATTAGTGAAACAGACACTAACGGCCATATTGTAAGCTTGAAAAAAAAATTGTTTCTTAATATTTCAATTTACAGAATTGATCAGAAATATTGGGGATGTGTTTTTGGTGTGTAATTCTGACACCACTTTTTGTAACTGTGCACCTCTGCACAAATGTGTTTTACCAGTATATTTCAGGTATATCCATAAGATTGATTCTAACATCTGAAGTCATGTACATCATGAAGTCATGAAATCAGTGGTGTCGCATATTGCACATGTAAACTTTGTATATACACAACACAAATCTTTTTTTGTTGTCTGTTGGAGAGACACATTATATACAGTTTATCTGTGCTACTAATTTCTTTCCTTAATGAACGACTCAGCTGTCTGCGTTCAGTTAGGGAGATCTTTTTTTACAATTCTATTTTTTACTCTATTCTTCACTCATTTTCGTTTTTCATCCTCATCTGAACCCTGGGTTGAGTCAGATGGAATTTCTTTGGGATTTAGAGATAAAGAAATTGCACTTAAATCCATTACATAAAAACATATAATTGAAAAGATGTTTAAACTCCGCTTGTTAAAGTCCCTCATCAGACTCCAGGTCTTTGGGGCCTTCAGATGGAGAATACAGGCGCATTTTAACAAGCAGGTTTTCCTCCTCGAGAAATATCACGGGTAAACTAGGAACTTCAAACGGACTGCTTTCACATAAGATGAATGCACTGGTCATGGATGAGTGATTGATGAATAGCCAGCTAATTAAACTAAATGTCATCATGCTGTGTGGTCCTGGCCTGTCACCATGAATGAGTTGTGAGGAAGAGAATTGTCCGTAATAGTAACACTCGACCTTTTAACGCAAGTTGGGGTAACATGCTGGTTAAAATAAGAGAAGGGTTATTCCAGGTACTTTAGAAAATAAGGAATGATAACTGGGAATGGAAAAACCTGGTCTTAAAAATCCTAGCTCATTTGTTATATCTTGGAAGAGAATGTAAGATTCCCCCGGCATTATTTCGAATGTGTAAAATGTGTCCTGTGAAGGCAGTTTAATATATTGCATCCCTGTAAAAACTACATCTTTGTATTTCCTCTCACTGTGACTCAGGGTAAGTGAATAGGCATGACGTGATTTCAACGTAGGCACACATCAAAGACTCTGATGCAAGTCTTTTTAATCAAGAGAGAGACGCAAGAAAGCTCGGAGCGCAGGGTCTTCTGAACATGAACTAGAAATGCCTAAATCATCATCAGGAAAACAACAGCTGCATTCTACTCAAATGCATGATTAATGAGATTCTCCGAGCCAGCTCTGCACTCAAGTGCAATACAGAAAAAGGAAACCACTGAGCAAACTAGGTCACCCAAAAAGAAGCAAGAGGGGCTTCTGCATAAACACACGACAAAACCTATACTGGGTTTAACTACCACTGAATGAGGTTTAGAACAAAAAAAGACCATTCGTAATTATTGATTATTAGTAAATTAGACCGAGTCCCCAATTTAAACCCCCCCCCCCCCCCGTCCCTCTTGTTCCCCGTCAGTCCCCGGTAAACTCAATCACTTTCTCTGCAAGGATCTCCTGGAAGGTTGAGAGCTGTTTCATCTGCTCTGTCTGCATGGAATGCCTCCTCATCAGCTTCTTCTTAAGCTTGAAGTCGGGGCCTCGCTTAGGGGAGGTGGGGGCCACTGGCACCAGGATCTTGTGGCCAGAGTGGTTCGGGG
The DNA here is from genome assembly GCA_025775045.1 of Hiodon tergisus. NCBI lineage: Eukaryota > Metazoa > Chordata > Actinopteri > Hiodontiformes > Hiodontidae > Hiodon > Hiodon tergisus. The sequence continues at coordinate 6,572 of JAOVYW010004729.1, read as the reverse complement.
ACGTGGGCTTGCCATTTGCTCGGATGTCTGGAATTGGCCGCTGGGGGTTAACGTTGAGCGGGGGCAAGAAGCCAGGCCGGGTGTGGGAGATGTGGTCTAAGAGGAGGGTGCCCGACCCCCTGCGCTCCAGCAGTCCTGGGGGGCGTCGTCGCATGGTGATGGGTGACACAGAGTTCGGGATGCTCTCCAGCGACTCCCGCGAGGAGCTGGTCAGCAGGGAGAGGGGTGAAGCGTTGTACCTGCGGCGCTCCACGGACACGCGTCCCGAGTCTGGCGAGCCGGGGATGGACTCGGGACACAGGTGGGTGTCTGACTCGTAGTGCTCCATTCGGGTCAGTTTTGGATGGGCCAGGGCACGGATGGCAACTGGCACCGGAGCAGCTGTCTCCTGGGACTCGGGTGCGGTGTTTCTGCGGTAGAGCATCTGGTGCTGTTGGATCTTGTCCTCCCAGGAGGAGCCACACAGGGTAGCGCAGTCCTCTGAGCAGGAGCGGTCGATAATTTTCGGTGAGCAAGGGTCGTGCGTCTCGATGCTGTGCCTGCGCGACAGGAGGGGTCTTCCAGGGCCAGAGATGGACAGGCCATTCATTTCTGTGACAACCTTCTCCTCCTCTAAGTCCCCTCTGTCCTGGAATGCCCCGCTCAAAACGGATGGGGCCACTAGCCCCCAAGGCTCGGAGTTCAGTCGCTTTAGAAGCTTGTGTGGGGGACCCTTCCTCTCTCCAGGCGGACGGTTGGAGGGCAGGGGTAAAGCAGATGTGAGGGCAAAGCTAAAAATGCCTTCTACCTCCTCTTTCCCATTAGCTGGGGAGGTGGTGGTGCGTATCTCCACCTCTGAGGGTGACATGCAGGAGACTGGGGTGGTTCTGTCGACCACTCCTGGCGATGGGGGAGAGTTGAGGTATTGCTTTGTCTTCTTGGTGCCTGAGGGGGACGTGTCAGTGGTAATTATAATAACTTCCTTGCCTTTGGCCTTGCAGGCGTCCAGGAGGATCTGCAACGTCGGCCGGTCGCCTTTGTTAATGGCGTGAACCAGAGCGGAGGATCCTGAGTAGTCTTTGAGGCTGGGGTCTGCTCCATACTCCAGGAGCAGAGACACCACCTCCTTGCCAGCTTGCTCTGCACAGGCGTGCATCAGGGCTGTCCGCCCAGACTTGTCGGGGATGTTGGGGTCAGCCCCCTTCTCCAGGAGGTAGCGCACCATTTTGTGGCGGCTGTGGGGGTCCGCATACCCGGCCAGGCAGGCAGCGACGATGGGCGTCTCGCCCCGTTCGTTGCCCTCATTGATGTAGGCTCCGCCCTCCAGCAGCAGGCGGGTTAGGCGTAGTTTGCCATGGAAGACGGCCTTCAGGAGAGCATTCCCCTCGGTGTGCAGGGGCACTCCGTCTCCCATTGTGCCTTCCCCTCCACCTCCTCCTACTCCTCCTCAACACGGCCCACCAGCCACTTGTTTGATCAATACAGTCTTGGCATCCTGATATCTGTGTAGCCTGAAGAATGACACAGAAGAGGCCATTAATCAGAGGGAAACAAGTGATCTGGTCTCATTTATGCCTCAGATTCCCCTTCCTGGTGTTCAATGTTATGCCCTTATTGTTTGCTTGCCAGCAACCGTATGAAGACACACACACGAATAACTCTCTGTCTGATCCAGTCATTTTCATCAGTGCAGGACAACATATGTTGGATCAGCTGTGGAGAATCACCAATAATCTGTTAAAGCCCACAAAGTCCTCGCATCTCAAACATTTAATGAAAGCTGTATTTTTTAATTTAACCTTATCATTTAACAAAATTATATCTTAAAATTTCACGCTTATCAAAATCCAACAGCAATTCGGACTATAAAGATTGCTATTATGATGTGCAAAACACATAGCCAGTGGAGAAACAGATGACCGACAGGCAGAGTATGCATTTCATTGGAATAAAAATAGGAAAATAATCAAAAGAAACATACTCGGCAGGTTTTCGGGAAAAGAAAGAAGCAGAACGTTCATTCATAGGCCAGAAAGCAGACTATGACGGACAGCAGATTAAATCCATACCTAATGAGAGAGAGAGCGGTCTGTGAGGTATTCTATGCCAAAGTGGCGGCAGCTGTCAACTGAATTTTCCCTGGACGGCAGTGCTGACTATTAGGAGCCATAACCCCGAGAATAGAGAAACAAACCTCCAGTTCCCAACCCAATCATGGAAGTGCCCTCCCCCTTCACCTAATCACGTATCCCCGCTCACTGCTACCTTTACCCTACGAGTACTGGCTGCGCAAGGGAAAAAAACTAAACTCTTTCCACAACAGTCAGTATGATGCCAAGGCAAATTAAGCATGTCATATCTACTCTAGGTGAGAAAACTGTTAGCTTTTTCTTAGGAAAGTATCTCTTTTTTTTTTTAAAGTGCCCTTTACGGTAAAACATATTAAACAAATTATAAGAAATATGTAAATGTATACTAGTTCATCTTATACCAGTTTCATTGTTTTCAATGTTTTTAGTAAACCCAGGAGAGAGATGTACGCACAGCAAGCAATAGTCATATGAATTCTGACTGATATAATTTGATAAAACTTAATATCAAAAACTTGATTGCATTCTAGAGTCAGTGCAAAATTATCGCATTTCTTCTAATTCTGCTCACAGAACTAAGCATATCCATCACGGTCCATCTGGTTAATACTCACTTTGATCAATCAAAACGACCATTTTTAATCCATACTCATGAACACTCAAACCTGAAAATGTCCTCTTCTCTGTGAAACTTCTCTCTAAAAATGGGGTAGCCTTAACTGAGTACCATACTCCAAGTGTGATCTCACTAATCATCATCCCTAGTTTTGTGATCCAAGTCATTTACCACAACAGGACCAGTCAACCGAGGGTGTGTTTGAAGACCACGACATCCTCTAATTAAAGGCCAGTATTACTAACTGAAAGAAGGATATGACCCTGGGCTTCAGCAGAAATGCATTCAAGAGTGAGTATTGCCCCAAGACAGCTAGCCACTTAAACAGGAGACATCTGATGACATTAAAACAGCCGATAAGGAAGAAATCAATTAATGGGCGTAATGTGGGGGGGGGGGGCTTTTGAAGGGGATCAGGGGTTAGACGATAAATCAGATTTAATGTAAATTGTGTCTGATCTCATAACTTTTCTTTCACTGTCTAAAAGTGGGTAAATAAACCAGCATGCATACTCGCATTATCAACATGACACTAAACTGGAGCTGTTAATGGGATTTATGTTGCTAAATTCCCAGTGGAACTTGGTGATGGGAGGGATGGTGATGGAGAGAGGCCAGGGACAGAATTCAATTAGTGGTGATGAGCAACGAAGGAGGCACACGCAAGAGAGGGGAAGACGTTGCCTGGTTCTCATTACATGCAGCAGCACATTCAGGCATGTTCCAGTCTGAGGATCCATACTTACTGGCCTTCACGGTCTTATTATTACAGAGCTGTGTACGCAGCTCGTTTACCGCGTTTCTCGGCAACGACTGTTTGGAGGGTCTGAGTGAGGTGTGACATTGGACAGGACACACAGGGAGCCTTTGTTACGTCGCCGAATAGAGTCTTATCCGCCTTAATGCCAATTCATTTAGCCGCGATGCTACTTCTGCAGGTCCTTCTGTCAATTCCAAAGGAGGCTTTGATTGAGTGCTACGTCAAATGAACCTCGGCAGAGAATCGCACATACGCATGAGGCTTCAAGGCAGCAGCCCATGACGACGTGTGGGTCTTTCGTGTCTAACACTCGCCGCCTACGGCAACAACACTTGCCTGGGCTCCCTTATTACAGATTCCCTGTGATTCTGCTCAGCAAGATCAAGCGACACGCCTGATGCACATTCGGCGCACGCTGAAGCTCTTGAGACCACAGATGTGTACAGCATAGGTGCGGCAGAGCAGTGGACGCCATTCCTCCTTCTGCTTTACCTACCATCTAGATATGTCACTGTTTGCCACCTGGTCAGAAGCATGGGTGTGGGGATATCAGACAATGAACTGTGACAACATGGGATTGTGGATTTTTTTCCCACACAGCCACATCCAGCTCAAAATGCAAAACTAAATTCCCTAAACTAACTTCTCTGTATTTACTACTGACCATGGTATCAATCCTCACAAAACACAAAAAAACGATGTCCAAGCAACTGCTTTTGACGAACTCTCCCTTACATTGGACAATCTGAGATCCACTGACAACTAAGCTAGCTAAATCTGTCTGATCCAGTTAAAATATTTTAAGCTGAGTAAACATCACTCAACAGGGAGTTAGTTTTAACACTAACATGCCTATAAATTGTTTGACCTCTGTGTCTAGGCTTCACCTTCTCCTCTGCGTGTGAATGTTTGGAAGACTATTGACTGTGTGACATAATTGATCTTCGTTTGCAGGACTCTCTATCTTCCCAGATTGCATGGTTACTGTAGCACTTTGTCTGACTTTTTTAGCCCTCATTCTCATTGGCCAGCTCACCTCTTTAAATTTAGGACCACATCTTCATTTGCATCCAGATGACGTTAAAGAAACCGCCTGTAAAATTCAGTTCCACTGGCCATTCATCAGGTAATTTAGGCAGATGAAAAGATTTTTAATAAATCCATGAATCCTCTTGCCACCATCTTCTTCTTTGTTGATTCCTTGAGCCCTGCCTTCCTTCCTCTATGTTTCTTAGTACCATCTTTCTTTTCAGTTTTTTTTTAGTTAAGCTAAGGTGGCAGGGAAGTGTAGCACTGCAGAACCCTCATGGTTTCTCAAAGCAGTGTAGAAGGAAGCATGAGTGGGTGGAGGCTTTGTCAGAAATTAACAATCGCCCTTGAGAGCCAAGAGTCTCTGGTCTGCCACTGGGCTCATTAGATTAGATGGTGTCATGCATATGCATAGGTTCTCATTGGAGCTGGATCCCTAGGCAAGGCGGCAGCATGTGTCTGTGGCGTGCCCATGTGCAATCACCGCCAGCTGAGGCCGATTCTCCTCGGTGCAATTGTTCTGCTGATTGGCAATCTCCCCCGAGTCGCCAGGGGTGAATGATGCCTCATTGGATTATGCCAGCTGGTGGCGCGGCCTTTTGCACAAACCTATTCACTGTCTGCAAAGGCTGCTCTTTTTAAAGCTATCTTACTGACCTTAATAAATGGATGGTTTACAGGGGTGGATGGAAGTTATCAAAATTTAGGCTCGGACTTCGTTTCATAGGAGGATGGCAAGCACGGATGGGGCCATTTCCCCATCTGTGAGATTGTCATTCATCCCACAAAAACACAGCCATAGCTTTGGCTTTTGTCTGCATCTAGCAGTCTTTTCATAAAACATATCAAGTAGCGAAAATATGCAGAATACCAAACCCTATATTCCACACGTCTGTGATGCAGGTGTCAATCATCCCATTCCATAGTATTGGAGGCAGGATTACTGGAGGCAGGATCGGCAGAAAATTGTTTGCCTTATGTTTTGAAGGACTGTCAGATTGTTCCAGTTTCACTACACTCTCATTTCAGGATGATTTCTAAACAACAACGTTGCCCAAAATGACCAACATTAATCTATTAATAATTAGTCTTCTAATCACTGTTTTTCTGCCTTCTGACATATGTAATTACTTCCGCAGTATAGACATGGGAAATCCTACAGCGACTGAATGAAAAGCTTTTTGACACCAATTTCAGTTTTACAAGAGCATTAATGTGAGTGAATTGTGTCAAGCGTAGAAAATGTATTATACTGTTAGAGGTCAGAATGACTTGAATACCAAGCAGAAAGTCTTTTCTGATATTTCGGTGTGTGTGAACATTGTAAAAGAACAAGTGAGTTCAAATTGAATCCACAAGGGGATCTCAAAACCACACCACTCAAGGGTAATGGTGAGATCACTGCAGAAAAATTATGGCTTATGCATTAGAAGCTATGAGTCTTTGTTTTCATAGAAATGAAAAAGAAACAACTGTTAGTATTGGTCCCTTACAGGTCAACGGTGAACAACGGCAGACAGATATTAATTAAACAACAGAGTGAACATGGTTATTACTGCATTCAATTACATTTCATAATTAAAATTATGACTAATAAAAGCGTGATTATACATTTTAGGATAACAATATCCTATTTCAAGGAAACTGAAATTAAATTTTTTGGCCTTTAGTTAGCATGAAACGTCAATATTATACACCTAATATGTTTAAGCAAATAATTCCTTCTTATCCCTTTCTAATTTCATAGTAATAGCCAAAGTCTAAATCGGTAACAACAAAATTGTTTATGAATTTTTAATGTAACAATTGCAAACCAATTAACATGACTTACAGTACTGCTCAATCCAGCTGCTGTCCATGGTACTGACACGCCTCCATTTTCCAGCATTCAAGACAAATGTCTGGTTATGTTTCCTTTTATGAAACATTTAGCATCACAGAAATCCTATACTAAAATCAAGAACTTTTGGACTTTTGGAGACATATAGCTTGATATATATATATATATATATATATATATATACACACACATATATATATATATATATATATATATATAGCCAAATGATTATTAAATCACATCGGGTATATCACCATT
>JAOVYW010004728.1:0-12876 GCA_025775045.1 Hiodon tergisus | reverse complement strand
TTGATGCACACCAGTCAGTCAGCCAGCGATTTAGTGACGAGAGTCTGCTGTACATCTCATCACCTCTAAAAGTGGGACTTTTATATACAACTAAACAAAATGCTTCTATGTGTATGTGCACAAAAGAGTCCAGCGCATCCGTCAGTCTACACGACAGGAGCAATGGCACTACGTGCTTACTGAGCATAATCCTGATGAACATGCATCCAGGTCGGTCCCAGCATCTCTCCTCGCCAAGACTACGTGACTCACTGGTCCGGTCTTCCTTTACAAGCCTTCTGGGAGTCATCCAGAAAAACAGGACTCCTTCGAGTTAGTAAGTCCAGAGTTGGATTCAGAAATATGCCCCCAGGTGACAAGCCTCATTACTCAAGCAAAAAGGAGAAGCTCTCCTCGGACCGCTTCAAGCGTTTTTCCACCTGGAGCTCGCTCCTGAGAGCTGTTGCGCTTCTCATCCATATAGCTCGCTCCCACAAGCTTTCAGATCGGCCAACTGAATGTAGAGGCTGGCACAAGTGCAGGTATCCCCGCACACCAGTTGAGTTTACTCAAGCTAAGAATGTAATCATCAGGTCCGCTCAAAGCGAAACCTTTTCAGAGGAGCTTGCTGCACTCACTGATAACAGGGACATTCCTAAGAGCAGTTCACTCTCAAAGCTTAGTCTCAAAGCTTGTGGATGAAGATCTCATCAGAATCGGAGGTAGACTGAAATATGCACAGCTAGACAGTGGCGAGAAAAATCCCCTCATCCTGCACAGGCAGAGTCATGTTTCCACATTACTGGTACGTCATTACCACGACCAAATGAAACATCAGGGTCGTCAATGTACGGAAGGAGCTATCAGAGCAGCAGGTCTATGGATTGTTAGTGGTAAGAGGCTCATCAGCTCTGTTCTGCAAAAATGCGTTACCTGTCGTAAGCTCCGTGGCAAGATGGAAGAACAAAAGATGGCAGATCTTCCCCAAGAACGCCTCAGCACATCCCCTCCCTTTACATACGTTGGATTGGATGTCTTCAGCCCGTGGAACATCACTGCACGCAGAATAAGAGGAGATCAGGCACAAAGTAAACACTGGGCAGTGATGTTTACTTGTATGAGCATTAGAGCGGTGCACATTGAAGTTATAGAGTCCATGGACACCTCAAGCTGCATAAATGCATTCAGACACTTCTTTGCTATACGTGGGCCAGCTAAACAACAACGGTCAGATAACGGAACAAACTTTGTCAGAGCCAGCAATGAGCTGGGACTAAGTAAGGATTCACAACAGACGCTTAGTGTCCAAAGGTACCTTAGTGAACAGGGCTGCACATAGGAATTCAACCCTCCCCACTCCTCGCATATGGGAGGAGTCTGGGAACGCATGATTGGAATGGCACGCAGAATCCTTGACTCCATGCTGCTACAGGAACCTACGCACCTTTCATACGAAGTCCTGTGCACACTCATGGCTGAGGTCACCGCCATCATAAATTCCAGACCTCTTGTTCCAGTCTCTACAGATCCTGATTCGCCATTCATCTTAACCTCTGCGATGCTACTCACTCAGAAGGTTGGTGCAACCCCTCCCCCTCCCAGTGACTTCACTGGTAAGGATCTCTTCAGGAGCCAATGGAGACAAGTGCAGAGCCTCGCCAACAAATTCTGGTCTCGTTGGAGGGGAGAGTACCTCACAACCTTGCAGAGTCGAAGAAAATGGAACAAAACACGTCGCAACCTTCAGGATGAAGACCTTGTGCTGTTAAAGGATAATCAAGTTCCTCGTAATGAGTGGCCCATGGCACTCGTTACTTCCGTTACGTAGGGCAGAGATGGGAAGGTCCGTAAAGTAGAACTCAGGATTACTTCACACGGCAACGCCAAAACACTCCTGAGACTCGTCTCAGAGGTCATTCTTCATCTGTCTAAAGAGGGCTGAAAACTTTAGCTGCTGTTAGTAGTAAATAGTGGCACCCCTTTTGATGCCAGGTGGGAGTGTTCTGCCCTGCATTTAATTGTAGGTCTCTTCACCATCATTGGCGCCCTCTAGTGGCCCTTTGTTACATGTATATAGCGAGAATGTAACCCATAGTTATCTATGCTTCTTCCTCTATTGAAACAGGAAGTAGGAAGTGTTTATGCTGTTACAATATACAGTTTGCTGCAAGGTCAGATGTTTTTCCCTGGGATCTAAAGCCATCTGTTGTTTTTGTGCCCCGTGCAAGCATTGCCTTTTCACTCCTTATTCATGTTACATGCTACTTGAGTCTACAATAAATTGGAGAAAGAAATCTATTTCCTGACTCTCATGTCATCAGTGAATAGAGTTTGGCTGGCTGTCTAATTTTGGTTAGTTACACCTTAAGGAGGACAGTATAATTACAATTATATTAAAAACATTACATTAAGTTTTAGGGAATCAATCAATGAAAACAATTTTCTGCCTACTTGATCTTTAGTTGACCCAGAAAAAAACGCCTCGACTTCCAGTATTTATTTACAGTCAGCTCCAGCATAGTTCTTTGCGATCTTGCCCAGTCTACTGTTAGCAAAACAGCTGTATCTGTTGAGAAATATTTCAATTAAATAAATTGAATATTGATATTTACAACACAACTCATACTAAAAACAACAAAACTGTTTGCTGTGTATGTATTTGGTGTTATTAAAATAACTGTAGATACTTTTGTAGTACTTGTTTACTTATCTTTATTAGTTTCTTTGTGCTTGCTGTGAAAAATATAATTCAGATGAATCTACTCCCACAAAGTTTTTTGTCCCCTTCATCTCTGAATGTGACAATGTGACATTGTCAAACTTACAACCCCCCCAACCTCAACCCCAGCCCAAACTTATCCTCTCTTCTCTTTGCATTGCACTTTTGAATTGTATCACCTCCACCCTTGTGTTTCACCCGTCCTGTCCTCGTAGTCATTCAGTAATTTTCTCCATGACCTGGATGTCTTTCTTCCCTCACTTCTTAACTCCTGTCATCATGGGCTGAATTTCATTATTCGCTCTTCAGTCATGACCTCTGGGCTGGTTTCTGTCATTTCACTCAATGTTTTTATAGGTTGTCAACTACATTTTGTAGTTTCGGCTATTGTCTGTGAACATATAGCATACATACAGTAGGAACTGATTTGCACCATGTCAGTATTCACAACAATTTTGAATGAAGTGTATCTGTATTGACTTGTAATTGTAGCGTTTTCTAGAGAGCTACTACTCTGCGGGGTTTCAAGAACGAGACTGACACCACTTTAACAAGAATAAATGCTCTTTATTTCGCACATGCGCTTACGACTGCCTTGACAAAGGCAGAACTGGCAGTGGAAAGAACTGACACTACAGCGAACGACACGGAAAGCCCTAACAACCACACATAAACCTGCCCATGGTGAGGGAACTAAACCTTAATCTAACAGCCACAGATCACAACAGTAATAGCAACACGTTTAAGTAACACATAACACCGAACACACTATCTACACATTTTACAGTTTGGGAACCGGGCTTCCCAGCAGCCCTTTCTCTCAGGGCCGACCATCCCGGCGGCCTTGAACAGTTCCGCCAGACTACATACAAAATCCGTAAGCCGAGGCGAGGGCCGTCGCTGGCGGCCAGGGCCGCGTGCCCCCCGTCGGCCATCTCCTACCTGGGTGGGAGTTGCGTCGACTGGCGCCCTTGGTTCTCCGGACTCCGCTTCTGGATTTACCACCCCCGGCGGAGGGAGAGGCCGGCGAGCTTGGTAGGGGGCCAGGCGGTCTTGGTGCAACACCACCACCCGACGGCGCCGTCGCAACCGCACCCGATAGCACACAGCCGCCACCACCTCCAGTACCTCGCAGGGGCCTTCCCAAGCGGGGGCCAGCTTCGGGGACAGGCCCTTCTTGCGGCGGGGGTTGTAAACCCACACCTGATCCCCAATGGCGAACCCGGGTCCCCGGCGGTGCTGGTCGTACTGCCGCTTTTGCTGGGCCCCGGCGTTGATGAGGTTAGTTTGGGCAAATGAGTGTGCCCGCCGCAGCTGCTGTTGGAGCTCCCAAGCGTAATCGGGCCCTGCTGGGGGACCACTGCTGGACCCCAGGGGTGCACCAAAGGCTAAGTCCACTGGGGTGCGTAGCTCTCGACAGAACATGAGAGCAGCAGGTGTGCACCCCGTGGACTACTGGACCGCGGTGCGCCCACAGGACGAGGGGCAGGTGGCGACCCCAGTCCCTCTGGTGCGCGGACATGAAGGTGGCCAGATGCGTCGCTTTGGGGATGAAGGCGGGTGGTCTGGGTCTTCCGCAACCCCAGCCTCCGCGAACACCTGGGACTCGAAGTTCCTGCCCTGGTCACTGTGGAGCTCCTCGGGGACCCCCAGGCGGGCAAACATCCCCTCCAGCAGGGCTTCGGCCACCCGGGTTGCGCTCTGGTCGGGGAGGGCATAGGCCTCGGGCCACTTGGTGAAATATTCCATCGCCACCAGGATGAACCGGTTGCCCGACTCCAAGCGGGGGAAGGGCCCCAGGATGTCGATCCCCACTCGCTCCATCGGTGCCCCCACCTGGTGCTGCTGGAGTGGTGCACGGGGTAGGTTAAGGGGGCCCTTCTGTGCCCGACACACGTCGCAGGTCCGACAGTGGTGGGCCATGTCCCGGTGGCACTGGCCCCAGTAAAATCACTCTCGGAGCCGCCTCAGGGTCTTGAAGTGACCGGTGCCGGGTTGGCCGTGCACCATCTGGAGCACGCTGGCTCGCAGTGCCTGGGGGACCACCAGCTGCCACTGCATCTCGCCACTCTTTAACCCCACGGGGGTGGGGGGCGAGTGCGGCCCGGTCCGGTCGGCGCCCATCTCTCACCCACTGCAGGACTGGCCCGATCTCCGGATCCTCCTCCTGCTGGCAGGCCAGCTCCCCTGGCGGCACCTCCGTGGCTACGACCTCGGCAGCTGCCACCTCCTGAGACCCTCTTCTCGGCCCTGGCGCAGTGACGGCACTCCTCGCTAGCGCACGGCCGGCGGGACAGGGAGTCTACATTGCCATGACGCCTGCCCGCCTGGTGCTCGATGGCGAAGTCGTAGTCCTGGAGGGCCTCCAACCAGTGAGCCCTCTGGCTCCCGGAAGTTGATCAGCCAGGTGAGGGAGGCGTGGTCGGTCCGCAGCCGAAACTGCGTGCCTTAGAGGTAGGGCCGAAAGTGGCGGACCGCCTGGATGATGGCCAGGAGCTCTCGGCGAGTCACGCAGTAGTTCCTCTCGGCATGGCTGAGGGCCCGGCTGTAGTACGCGACTACTCGCTCACCGGCTGGCCCGACCTGGGACAAGACCACCCACACTCCGGTGTTGCTGGCATCGGTGTCCAGGACAAAGGGGGCGCCCGGATCGGGATAAGCCAACACCGGGGCCTGAGACAGGGCCTCGCGAAGCTGGGCGAAAGCAGCGGCGCAGGAGTCGTCCCAGTGGAAGTGCTGTCCCTTCTCCGTGAGGCGATGGAGAGGCCTGGCGATGTGGGCGAACTCCCGGACAAAGCGCCGATAGTAGGAGGCCAGCCTCATGAAGCTCCGGAGCTCAGTAACGGAGGTGGGTGTGGGCCAATCCCAGATGGAGGCCACCTTGGCCGGGTCGGTGGACACCCCCTCCGGTCCGACGACGTGCCCCAGGAAGGTGACCCACCTCCGCAGCAGCTCGCACTTCCGGGGGTTGAGCCGGAGGCCAGCCCGGCGGATGCTGATGAGGACCCGGCGGAGGTTGGCCAGGGCTCCGGTGAAGTCAGGGGATCGTCCAGGTACAGTACGCACTGTGACCGGGGGATGGCGGACAGCACCCGCTCCATGAGCCGCTCGAAGGTGGCAGGCGCGTTGCACAGCCCTACCTGCCAGTAGCCGCTGCGGAGGTCCAGCGAGCTGAACCAGGTCGAGCCCACGATGTAGTCCAGGGCGTCGTCGATCCACGGCAGCAGATAGGAATCCTTCTGGGTGACCTGGTTCAGCTTCTTATAGTCGACGCAGAACCGCCAGGAACCGTCTTTCTTTTTGCCAACCACGGGCTGTCGGAGGGCTGGATCACCCCTGCTGCCTCCACCTCCCAGATCTTTGCCTCAGCCGCTGCTCGCTTGGCCCAGGCCATGTGCCGAGGTGGTACACGGATGGGGGAGGCCGTCCCGGTGTTGATGGGATGCTGGACCAGGCTGGTTTGGGTGCAGTCCTCGTCACGCGCTGCGAAGGTGTCCCAGAACTCCGTCAAGAGCTCCTCCAGCTGCAGCCTCTGCCCCTCGCTCAGGCTGGAGCAGGTCCCGGACCGCCTGCTCGGAAAGAAAAAATAAATTCTAATTAGTAATTACTACATTGGGATTATTTAATGCACAATTAATATTTTCACTTTTCACAAATAGAAGCACAAGGAAATGAATGTTACTAACTCAGTTGCATCATATTTACCTATCAAGCTAATTTACACCTGTGGTCCCTCCCTTTCTTGCAATTCTTTTGGACAGTGGGAGGAGATCCTAACACTCCACACAGACAGCCCACCAAGCCGAATTCAAACATAGGATCCTGCTGCTGCCATGCACCAATGCTAACCAGAGAGACTTCATGGTACCATGTTTACATTGTGATGTCTGGTGTATTACAGCCATGTGGAAATCAGCTAAATTTGGTCTCAGAAAAGTTGTGGCTACAGAGACACACACACACACACACACACACAGCAGAATGTTTTACTCCCGCACTAAACCAAAAGGCAATGACAGTCGTGTGAGTGAGGACTGCAGAATTCCATTAGAGGAAAAGTCAATGAGATACTCTGCTACATCTGATGACAGCTTCATTGTGTTGGACTGAAAAGGGGAATGGTCCTTAACATTTGAAAAGTACGTGCCAAATTGCTCCATGAGTCACTTGAGATTGGCTGTCACAAACTGTTTTGGCGCATCAGCTCTACTGCTCTTAGACAGGAATATTGAGTGTTGAGGTGCATATTCTCTGCGGCACATCTAACATGTCTTGTGGAGTTTTGTTTAAGGAAGCAGTAGTGCCAATAAGACATTTCCTTTTTGAATGAAAAAAAAACTTTTTTGCACAAGCAATTAAACACTTTTCTTAGGTTTGAGATACCATCAGCGTGCCGGTGCTTGATAAAAACTTTATGATTCCTTGTCACATCTCTCAAAAATGACCTTGTTGTGCTCTCGTGATCTTTTGGTGTTTGAACAGATGTTTTGTTTTGTTCTCTGATGCCACATTAACCTATGTAACACACTCTCACTTTAAAAAAGTGAGAGTGTGTTACATATCTCGCAAAAAGCCACAAAAACTGCACAAAAACTGCTTCCTTGACTAGTTCTTAAAGGTAAAGATTGTTGTCTCACCCAGCTTACTCCATCAGCTAAAAAGTCTTTATTTTAATGGCATATGCAAAGGCATAAAACATAAGCAATCAACAGGACACGTGGATATTTCATACTTTCCTCTCATTAATTGACTAGTTTACATTTCAATGCAAAACTAGATAATTTAGATTTTGGAGACAATTTACCGTTTAGATGGTTAGCAGGCAGTTTTATTGAAAGCAACTTACAAAGCTTGCTATTTCTACATGCTTCCATTTTTTCAGCTGGATATTAATTGAAGGTTATAAGCCCATCACTTTTTACCACTACACCAGCAGCACCGCCTTTTCAAAAATAAAGGCATACATCCTCAAATGCAACAAGCTCTGATCCGGGATCAGCTAATTCATCCATAATCCAATCTGCAAACCATTTTGTGCAAGTGTTGAAGCTGATCAATGCCCTGAGTTATGATACTGTTTATCTCGCTGTTGTGGCTATGCTGACCTGAAGTAAATTTTCCACACGGCCTCCGAGTCACCTCTTTGTATACCAACATTCTGATTGGATCAATACAAGCTATTTATTTTGATAACAGTGTTGAAAATCCTCTTTGTTAATAAGGGCTATGGGACTATATTACATTTGGCGCATGAATAGTAGTATGGAAGGGTGTTATACCCAGAGAGGTACTACAGGATTAAGTGACCATTTAAAGAGCAACAACAAGGTGATGGAATCATCATGATTTAAAATTTTCTGTCATGAGTTCTAGTCTTATACGCAATATTCACAAAAGGAAATTAAAGCCTTGTTTAAGAGCGTGGTATGAGTTGCACTGAAGGCCACTAGACTCAGTAAGGGTTCAATGAGTAGAGAAAGTTTTTTAGCGGATTACATTACATTTTAGCTCTCTAAGCTCTTTTTACACTATATCTCTTTAAGAGTTGGTTTGATGAGAAGTTGTACCCTGATTGCTCATTTTTTGATACAATATTATAAGGCTACTGATACGTATGAATATTTTAAATTGATGAGGGAACCGAAGGAATCTCAACCGAAGGACAACAGGAAAGATGCTGAAAGCCAAGTCCAGAATCAAGGACAAGATTATGCTCCAGGTAACAAAGAAGTGGAATAAGATGGGTAAAATAAGGGGATAAGATTAAAGCATGAGCTGTATTATCCAATATCTGAGTTCAGGAAAGCAACTGTGAATCCAACTGAAGACCCATTTGTTTGAAATTAATAAAGTCATAACACGTTACCTCCTGCTTTACACACGAAGCAAAGGAATTAAACGAGGGAAAACTCAGACATGCTGTCAAGAAGTTAAACATAAACAAGTTACATCATTGACCCCAGGCCGAGATTCTCCATACCGAGATCCTCCGTAACCAGCTTGTGCTTAACACGTTTAAAGAAATTGTATTTTTTTCTTTTGATAAAAATAAATGAAGTACACGTCCCTGTAATACATTTATATGCTCTGGTCAGTTAGAGCAGGAACCCACTGGTGTTAAACCTGTGTATGTGTATGTGAATGTGAATAATAAGTACCTAAAATTCACAGATGCAGTGCAAGTTGTCAGAGGGTTTACTTGGATCAGTCTCATAGGGAGTCATTTGTAGATTGCATTTAAACTCATAATATGAAAGCATCTTTCATTTAAAAATGTACCACAAAATCAAACAAAACAAAGAAACTGAATATTCAAATATTATGTAAACACACACAGAACCTTTCAGAGTAAAAAATATATTGGAAGAGGTAATGGACTGAAAAGAGGACTGAAAAAAAAGAAATCCACCTTAGCAGAAAAAAGTTGCGAAGCAGTGCTGCTAATGGTTTGTTGCACATGTTGCACATCATACATCGTCGTCATTGTCATTCACTCGGAGTGCGGGTTCCCAGGATGGGGCTGGCAAACTGGCTTCTTTATTGTTAAGGTCTGTTAAGAGACACATTATGACTTTCATTCAGACTTTTTTTCTGGTAGTATTATCTAATCTATAATCTAATAATTTCCATTTTAGAGGGTCACTATACGTTAAAATTAAGGTCAAACGTATGATATTTTAAAGAAAACAGCCCTATCAAAAAACACAAACCATGATCAGTTGTCTTTCATGTAGTAGGTTTTAAAATGTTAGTTGCAGCGCTGTCTCTGTGTAGCTGGGCAGGAAACTGCAGCTGGAGAGAAAGACGTAAAAGGGGTGTTTTTGTCACTTAAAAAGAAAATCCATGGTATTTTATTAGTATAAGAGAGTTATTTAAGCAATGGTGTTTGAAACATTCAACAAAACAATTGACTGCTACCTTTTTAAGGGAAGAAACAAAGGGACTTTGTGAAGACCTGCAGTATATTTATAAATCTACTGTAATTGAACTGCATAGAAACAATTTTTTTTTTTTTGTAACATTTATTCATGTAAACGTTCCATGGAAAGAATGGAAATAGGATTTCAGTAAACAGGAAGTCAAAGAACAATTAATCTCAAAATGTCCATGCCACATATAGATAACATAAAGAGATAGATAAGCATTCATAAAATATGAAACAAGAAATTAAGGCATCAAACACAGAAATAGAGTACAACTGTTGTCAGAATAATTTTTCTACAACCCATGTAACTACAGAATCATCATAGAAATGCTTCTTTGTGTGCATCGACTTATAAGAGTCAAAGATAATAAAATTACCCAAGTGTTATATGAATACATTGGAGTGGAAAAGCCACAAAAGTTAAGTTATTACTATAGAGGATTCATTTATTAATCCATTATGATGCAATACAAGATTTATTGCCATGATTCACTTGAACAATGTCAAAATCCTCTGAAGTCTGTTAAGAAAACATTTGGCAGACCCTTTCGTTACCCTTTGATGTTTTAAATATTGTAAAGCAATTTGGAATTTAGTTACTTATATCCAAAGTAACTTACACAGTAAGTAAGTACCTTGCTCAAGGATATAACAGCTGGGGTGGGACTTAAACTGGCAGCCTTTTGGTTACCTTAACCACTACACCACCAGCTGCCACACATTTTTTTTTTTTTTTTATTTAATAAAAAGACTGTACTACCTATAGAAAGGGTTTTTGTGAACATGATCGAGAAAATAGCCAGTCCTCAAAGTGTTGCCCTGGATAGTAATAAATATATAAATGCATGCACCAACAGGGCTAATGAAGACTGTGCTTTGAAATGCAACATTAGGCCTCTTCTGCTCATCTGAAACTCTGCTGAGGAGAACGTAGGCACACAGAGGTTGCATAACACAGAGTCTGTCCTGAAACATCAGAGCACAAGTGAGTTAAAAATTTCGCCTAGAACATTAGTAAATGATGTCCACACTCCTCATAGATTTGGCAATCTCATTTAGTTAGACAGCTCAAGCTTGTGGCAAAATTATCAAACACTTTTAATAATTTCTTGGAAGTTTTTCTAACTTCAGTCTAAAGCCAGTGAAACATAACCCTGGATGTTGGCCATTTTGTTACTTGCAGAAAACAGTATTATAAAGAAGACTTAATTTTTGAATTATTTTTTTAAGGTCCATGCAGAGGTACGTTAGGAACAAGACAAAATTCAAATTAAGAAGCTGTTTTTATACAAAAATCTCAAAGAATTCACAATCTCACAGAAAATTCCAAAAACTCACTAATCCGCTAGTTTATTTCCAAACTACCTTTCATGCTTTCCCATCAGGTACATGACTAACCAACCCAGCAGTCTTTTTATGCTGAGGCTGATTTACCATTGCCTCCACACATACCAATTACCCAGCTGAGGACTATTGGCAATCAGCAGACAGTCATGGAATGTCAGGCTGGCTGGCCTTAAAGGGGCAGTACGTGCTAATTACTGTGATAAAACTTATGGAGTCTGCTACCAACTGGCTGCCATTTACCTCCGCCTCATTTACAGCCTTTTTAAGATGTTAATCGGCTCATCTTTCACAACCAATTTACCCAGGAGTTAACCTTGTTGGAAGAATTAAGATATTAGTCCTAGATATTAGAGCTATTCACGAGAGAGCCCCGGGAAAAAAACAAAAATAAAATTGTGAATCCAAAGCAAGGTTTTGCTTTCAAGGTATAAAAAATCAAACATTTGTGCATGAATTAAGTCAAAAAATTTGCAACTGCAATGGAAAAGTGATAATGAACTGATGCAAGAAAAAAGAAAAACAGTTGCTTGAATTAATGGTTGCAAAATTAAATAACTCCACATGGTTTAGTTCTTCCTTGGTACTTCCCTTAACCCAGAACCATTCTATTGGTTGTGAACTCAGGAAAACCAAATATGCCTTTTTGCTCTTATACCTGACTATTCTCATTGTCATAAATGTATGTTTATTATTTAATTATTAATGACATAAATGTCTTATATCAAAAGTTTTTTTTTTTTTAAGGGTTTGCATTGCATTGCATTTGCATTGTAAACTTACAGGAAAGAAATTAGGTTTCCAATTAGGTTGAAAACCTGTTCACTCAATAGTGAACATAGTATAGTAGACATAAAGACAAAAATACTGATAGAGGCTTCAGTGATTCTCATCAGGGATAAAATAAAATACTGCAACTAATAATAAGCAAAAATGCTCATTATAGCAGAAAGTGCCCTCCCACATTTCCAACTGACATCACATACATCCCACATTTGGAGCGAGCACAGAATGGCTTTTTGCTTTGTTTTCAGAGAGGAACGAACAGACACACGTTCAACCACCTACAAACCTGAGTGGTCAGCAGGTGGTAGGGCATGTTTTCTGCACCATTGATTGAACCCGTTTCCTTTGCTACTTCATACCTCCCAGTCATATGGCTGCTTCTGCAAGCACTGAATAATATTTTTCCACGGAACGGTGATGTAAAGAGAGAGCCTGTAAAGGCAGAGGGTAATTAAACATACATCAAGGTGAGAGCAGCTGCACTCAAATGTAAGGAGTGGTCAGGCAGAGCTTCTGTCTTTTGAAGATTTATACGTATTGTATTTATATGTAAGGACTCGACTATTTATGACAAAGCCAGACAAATAGTGTGCTTTGGTACATAGTTAGTGAAATTCAGAAAAATCTGTGAATTTGTTTTAAACCTGATCAATGTTTTATTGCAATTGATGAAGCCAAATGGGACAAATATATTACATGTACGTGCAACCTGTCGATACTAAACACTTGTTTATTGATTTGGCCAAATGGCCTGTGTGTGAGGGTGCTCATAGTGGCTGCTTGTGTGCCTTTTTAAAAACTGGAGATTAATATATTTTTCTACACAAAAGGGTAATATTGTGAGAAAAAAAAAACATGATTGCTTTTAAAACAGGCAGTTTATTTTAGCTTTGTTGCAAGGCATTTAGAGACGGATTGTAAATGGAGTGGTTCATTTCATTTCAAAGTGCAGTTCTGCTCTTTGGGTATGGTAGTGGCCTTGACTCCACTTCCCCTGAGCGGTTTCCTCAGCTATCATGCCCTGAATAAACTGATCTTCATTGGTATTCTCCCGCAGTAAACCCTACCAAAATTCCTCAATGCTGGCTGACCCAACTCAGCCTCTCTCCCAGAGATAAAAATA